>JAZKJV010011120.1:600000-807267 GCA_037367405.1 Ottelia alismoides | reverse complement strand
TATTTGGATCTACTCCATTGATGCAGACGGTCTCTAGATTATATGCTTACTTGAGTGTTGGTTTGGGTTGGCCTCTCCCTCTGTCATCCCCTCCTCCATGGGGTCCATCTATAAAACGATCATCTATGTCTTCATCAGCACCTCCTCCTCGAGGTGTCTCCCTCTCTTCAGATCTCCTCCTCAGGTTGTTAGGCATATCTTGGAATCAGTGAGTTGTTGATGGATGGCCTAGATGGAGGCCAAGAACTGGTTGTTCACTTCATTCTGACTAGGCCCAGTGCCATGCTATTTATCATGCTCGATGTTCTATGGTTGAGGTCCCTTTCCTCTCCCTGATGGAGCCATCTCTGATTATGTTTTTGACTATGCAGGCTCGAGGTCGAGCTCAAGATCTGTAATGAGAAATACACCCCAACAAGTCTGTATGCAAGCACCATATGGATAAATTTATTAAAAATTAGGGTCGATTCTGAATCTTATTAGGAATGGAGAAGAGTATGGAGTGAAATCAATCTCCTACAAAATAGGCAGAACTTGGGAAGAGAGTGTTCTCAATTTTGGTGAGGAAGAAGAAGCGGGGAGTCTTGAGGGTATCTCACAGAGTCTGAACCATGGATCTGGGAATAGCCCGGAATTATTGGAGATGCCAGACTCAAGGAGTTGATGTGGGTGTCAGCAGAGTCATGACTAAGTCGTCCTGGAGTTGTCATCTTAAAGCAAGATAGAAGATCGAGTGGTAAGAAGGATATGATGATCAACAAGAAACAAAAGGAGTGTAAAATAGTAGAAGACTCATGATGAGCGGGGGTCAAAGAGGATGTGAGAAAAGAAGGATGGAAAAATGCGCAGGAGTGTGGGACTTTGATCTTTGATCCTAGTTTAAATAAACAAAAACCAAACAAAATAGATTCACCAACTCAACCCAATGTGAAGCAGTGAGAGTTCGACTATTTTTATCTTTTCAATTTTAGGGTTGTTGATTCAGACAATAAAGTTGTCATGAGTCCTTAAAAAGCTAGCTACTAGGAGAGTGTGTACTGCCAGGAAGAGTCTCCCCGTACTTTTCCACCTCCTTTGTGTCCTATGATTTGTGCTTTTTGAGATCCTCAACCACGTTCGTAGGTGCAACAACCAAAGAAAAGAGAGAGGAAGCCGAATAGACGAAACCACTACTTCAGATCAAGCTCGCAATGGAACAACCCGTGAGAGTGCAAGGTCCTATGTGGACTCAATATGATGAGACTGACACACCACTGTGGGCATAGCCTTAGCTTAGTAATTTAGAACAAGTGAGTGTTCTACACAAGGCGGCAACACCGTCATCGACAAGGCCCTACTCGTCTACGTACGATAGAAGCACCAATACTTTGCAAGTCCAGGTGATAATTGAGGTAGCCACATATCGAGTTATTGGCTCTATTCCTTAGGGTTGTGCCTCACTCTGTCTGGAATGTACCTGGAACCAATGAGGGCTTTGTGAACCCCTAATAATGATGTTCTTTACGGATTTTAATTAGGGTCAAAGTGAGGTTAGCAGTCCCTTTTTATTTTGAATTTTCACTTTTTTGGGTATTTTTCAATAGCAAATGTCTAAAGATTTTTTGTATTTATTTAATTTCTAGATGATCCAAAAATATTGGTAGATAATGGTAAAGCAATGCAAGCAGACATGAGGACGGAAATCTGTCCTCATATCAAATGATGTATGTAAAGATAGAAGACTTACAACACTTCCCAGCACTCTCTGTGCGGGATGCAAAACAAGGAATTTATAAACCCTATCTATATGGCAGAATGCAATGAAGAAATCACCCTAATAACAATAAGTGTTATTAGTGTGAAGAAACTTAATGTCAAACACTTGAATAATCACCCAAATCTCCGGTCTTCGAGACAGCCTCGGTGCCCACCACAATGGGTTTTGCAAGCGTTGTATGGTGCCTCTCTCGGTTCTCAATGATCACTCTACAATTAAATTTGAGCTAAGTCCAATCAAAATGTAATCTATAGGAACATGAATTGCCTTAGGGATGTGGACCTAGACATCGAGCAAGCACACCTTGATCCAAGGGCTCAATCAAAGAAACAAAGAAAACAAAGGTGGAAAACTACAAAACACTGGAAACAAAGAAAATAGAGGCAGTGAAAATCATAAAACCCCAGTGAGCCCCCCAAGTGAAAAAACACTTGGAAATGGGCCCGAATATCCAAGAGTCCAAGTACCTATATTATTACAAATTAATTGAATAAATTACTCTCTCACAAAAAATAAAAAGAAAATTCTATGCTAGAATCTTCTCTCTCTCTCTTGCTCTCTCCTCCTGGTCCATAAGTAGAAGAACCAAGTCTCCTCGACTCAGATGCCTCAACCACCTAGGCGATCGTTATCATCTCAAAGTCCTCGCAAGAAAAATACAAGATATGATGTTCGCACAATCAACAATTATATCAAATAAATGAGGCAAATAAGTGAAGAAAAATAATGAAACAAAAATGTCCCAAAATACTATCCTAGTTGTTGCTCCCTGGAAACGACATTATCTGATTATAGGGATTTCGTTCGGGTCTAAATAGCATTCTCAGTGAGTAGGGAAGATAAAATGTCACTGAGGCGACCACTCACAAGATCACGTGGTCAATAAATAATTAACTCACACAGATATAAATCAATCAAGCAATGGGGTCAAAATTTATTATACCCTATAATAAGATGTATAGTGGACAAGTATAGTAGGGGTCGAACTCAGGAACAATGGGGGGTAGATAATCAAAATTGGCTAAAAGAAGACAATAAATGATTTTGGGGTTTTAGGGTATTTCTTAATTTTTGTGGGTTTTAATTATGTATTTTTTATGGATGTTTTGGTATTTTACCCGACACGCCCTATAAACTTTTTAAATTACCTCTACGACCTTTTACATGATGTAATTACCCCCATCGACCTTGTAATTACCACGGGCTTCAAACAGACTAACCGGAGGGTTCATGGGGTAAGTTGTGGCAAGTTTACGGGGTCGAGGGGTGAATTAGGTTGTTTCAAAGGTCGTGGAAGTAATTGGCAAAGTTGATAGGGTCTGTCGGGTAAAAATCCCTTTTGTTTTATATAATTTTGTTCTTAATGTTATAATTTTTATTTTCTTTTTTATATTTTCTGATTTTTTTCTCTCTTTTTTTTCTAATGTTTAAGTAATTAATATATGTAACAGAGTATATTTTATAAATGCAACTAAAAATAACAAAGATTAGCAGAATAAATTGTTTTTGCACTTTATATATTTTTCTAATACTTTTATGATTTTTAAAGAATTTGTGTAAATTTTCAGGTGTTTCTAAAGCCCATCATATCCCAAAATAGGGATTAAATAAATAAGATGAATTTTTTTAGATTTTAAAATACTAAATATTTTCAAAATTTCTCAAAATAATTTTAATATATACTAATATATATAATAATACATAATAGAAATATTTATTTTTGGATTTTGAAAAACTTTTAAAATTTTTATAAGGATTTTGGATCTTTTTTTATTTTAGCAAATTTCTTTTATATTTTTAGGAATTTTTGGTATGGAGATATAAAATACAATAATACTCAAAATAGATTTTTTTGGAATGTTACTAAAATAATTTATAATTTTTTTGGAATTTTAAACACAAACAGGATTAAAATCGTTCTATTTGATTTTTAATAATAGAAAATAACCTTAAAATACTTAACCCAAAAAAGTAAAAATATATACATATGTCAGGTATTTATAGTAATAATTATCAACAATTTTTTGAGGACTCGAGCTATTTTTAATGAAAAAATCTACAAAAGAAAACACACTCTATTGGCGGAGGTATTTATGAAAATATTTAAAGTTCTAGGACCCTAGCTCAACACTTCCGAGAAACATGGGGTAAAAATTGAATTTCTCAAAATATCAAATATAATACCCGGAGGGGTATTTTTGTAATTAAAACAAGTTCCGGGGGTCCGATGCATTTTTTCTAGAAAATATTATACTAAATAATAAATTAATAGACTAAAATAAAATACAGATTCTAGGAGGGTCCATATGCAAAATACCATGCCCCTCACGTGCACAAGCACGTGAGATGACGTGGAATGGACCTGAATGTAAATGTGAAAAGTACATGATATGAAATGCAAAATATCGAAAATAATTTACACTATAGACAAATGTTTGAGTATTAAAAATAAAATACAAAAAGCATCGGGTAAAATATGCAAAATACCCCTACGGCGTGTGATCCAACTGCAATAGTGGCTTCACTTGACATGCGATAGGCTCTGGACGTGTGATGATGCTTCGGCCTCAGCGGCTAAGATTAGATCCTAAGAGTGAATTCTACAGTCGTGGCTTATGTTGATCCAACCCTCTGTTGTCCAATCTGGAATATGAGCGTGATCGAATGGCTCTGGGATAACTAGGAAGAATTGGGAAGAAGCTTGCTGCATGCGAGCTTAGATCAGCCCAGTTGACCACCTTCATGCACTTGGAAGTATCGCACGCTTCTTAAAAGTTGATTGGACGCACTCCGCTTCTACTGGTAGTCTCAGGAAGCTCTGGAGCTTAGTGGTGGTGCTCGGGAGGGTCGGAGAAGAAGAGGCACTCCAGGTCCCTAGTTTTGTATAAAAATCAACCTACGAGGGGTCATTTGGCCCTTCAAAACCTACAAGAAGGTTACGCGCACAAAAACAGAGGCTTTGGAGTTGCCTTAGGTCGGAATGAATGGTAATGGGGTAGGGTGGCACTCTACGGTTACGCGACAGAGGAGGAGGTAGGTCTCCTTATCTGAGTAAGATCCGAGGGAATGATGATGCTTGTGGCGTAGAGTAGCGATGGGGGAACGAGATGAATGTGGTAGCGAGCGAGGGGACGGTCGGATCACAGTAAGGATGTTCGCCGGAGCTGAACTTCAGCGAACATGCATACGATTTTTAGCAAATTACAAGATGATTTTACTGAAAACAAAACCTAATTATCCTACTGATTTATTTAGAAATAAAAAATGCAAAGAAATAAAGGCTCACTTGCCCGGAGGAGCTGGGAGCAGAGCTTAGGGTGGAGTTGGCCGACGAAACTTGGATCAACCTCGGATACGTTGCTTTCTTCACTGCTGAACGGCCAGAGCAGGTCCTGCTGTCACCAGGAATGTGATCTAGGGATATGTTTAGGGTAAAATTGGCAGAAGAGGGATCAACCTCGAATAAGAAGCGGAGGTGATACTTTATACAAGTGGGAAGTGACTCGAGAAATGTGTTCGATTCAATGACCCTTCGATGAATGAGAACGGTAAGTGTGAAAGTCCGTTGATCGAGGGGCATAAGTCAAAAAGGAATCGAACTCAAAAGATGAAATGAACGAGTTGGACAAAATCGAGAAGATGGGGTCAAAGCATTCTGACACAGCAGGCCTAGGGAGGCGGGGGAGTTGACGAAGGTCAACCCAGGCATGGTCTCCCAATGGTCTACGTAGGACGCTAGGAGACAAATCAGAAATAAAAAGGTTTATTCAATCAATTTAAAATAATAGATGATTTTATTAATTTTGGTTAAATAAAAAATGTTTATTATTTTATTTAGTATTTTAATCGTATTTTTCTTTATTTTTACAAGTTTATTTATTATGAGTTTCTTTTTAGAGGTTCATTTACAAGTGTATTTGCATGTATATTAGGTATGTTATTTTTACTTTGTATTTTAGATTTTATTATTTTCTGTGTATAATTTATATATTTATATACTTAAATAAATATACACATAATATTTTTTTATTTTAAAAATATAAAATGTTACTTCAATAAATAAGGGTATTAATTATATAGGTATAAGTATACTATATTCATCTATGTATTTTGTACGCTTATTCATTTTAATTATTCTTGAGGGTTTTATTTTGGTTTAGTTACGTATATGTGTTATAAATACTACTTAGAAAATTATAAAAATATAAAAGTGTGAAATATATAAAGAATAAATAAAAAGAATATCTTATTCAGGTATATTGTACAATAGGGTCCCAAAACCTAACCTTTTGTATCTTAATTCCAAATTGAATGAAACTGCCTTAATTAAATAGCTAATAAAAAATGTATATACAGATAAAAAGTGAGTTCATATGGAGAAGATATGGGTCTGAGAAGTTTGGATTTTGGAATTTTTTTTGAGTATAGAATGCACAATGTGCATTCTTTTTGTGTGAAATCAATTTTTAAGTTTTTCTATGTATTTTTATCGACAACTTTCATATATAAAGTTTATTGATTTGATGAATAAATAGTAAATCATAACATGGGTCCCTAAAAAATGGATTATTGAAGAATAAATTTTTAGGGTTTTTATTGTGTTTTGACCCTTATCTCCCCTACTTAATTCCTTGTCAATCCAGTCATCATATGTCTAGGTCTCGGGGTTAGGGTCATAAAATACCTTGGAATTTTATTTCTTTTTCTTTTCTTTTATTTTTTATTTTATTTTTGCTTTAAACAATGTATATCATATAATATTTATTTGATAAATAACGAATGTTAATTTATGTAAGATAATGTTATATTCATGCATTTAGCTAGGGTTTAAAGGTCAAAATGAAAGAATAAATGTAATGAAATGGATTCATCATCCCCTGACGAGGTTTGAGTAGTTTACTTAGGTTTTTATCATCACAATTTCATTCCTAGTGTAGTGTAGTTGTTTACTTGCTTTGATTTAGCTTAGTTTTCATTAAAATTAAAAAAATCGTTCGTTAGAGATCTTTGCTCGGTCCTTTTCCACTGTGAAACACCCGCTATATCGACTCGCCAACCACCTCAAATCAGTCCCCTTCTTTTTCTCCATCATCTGACCACTCCATGCATGCCGAACAATGTCTCAATCTCCTTCCCCATCCTTTGCCAAAGATCCCCATACCATCCCACTCCAATGCTTTTCTTCTTCAATTTTTGGGTCGAGGAGCATAGCCCTTGAGCCCTAGTGGTTTTGGTACATGTCCCATCCCTTAAGGACCCCATATGGGAGTGTATTAACTCAAAACAGGAGCTTTCAAGTGTGGTGAGAAGGGAAGATCTCCCATGCCTCGATCAGTGAGACCTGGTTGGATTTATTTTGGTAAAAATCCGAATAGCCTTACCATATTACTATTATTACCATATTAATTGTCAATTGAAGGGATTTTAATAGCCCACTATTTTTTAGCTATAAAAATCCCATCAATTCCCATCTCTTGGCATCTTTTCCAATCAACGTGAGCCTTAGAGAGAAAGAGAGAGAGAGAGGAAGAGAGGGAGAGGGTTAGAGAGAAGGCCTCATGGGAGATATATTTTCATCGCAGGAGAAGGCACCGTTGAATCGGAGAAGGAGGAGAGTGCGGATACGTGACAGAAAGGGGGTGCGATGACCACGACATGGAGAGTTACATGTTGGACCTAAGGTGTGTATTTATTTAGGATTACACATGAAAAATGATAAAATCAAATACGATCTAAAAATATATGTGCTGGTTTTATAGGAGTAATCAAGTAGCATGTACTAGCTCATAGTTGGAGTCAGATATTGTCGCATCTATATCCATTTTTCATCGAATAAAAAAATTCAAATTAAGTGATCTTTAATTCTCCATTGTTCCAGGCCTCTTTATTTCATTCATATTAATTCCTATTTAATATATATATATTTATATTCAGTTTAGGATCCATCTTATTTTTCTCACCCTTATTGAATCTATTCAAGAATTAATAATCTTAAACCCCAACTGTAAGACTTATGTAATTTATATCAAGAACTTCATGTTTTGCCCAAAGACACTAGTTCTTGAAACTGTGATCATACATCATATCTTTGTGAACATATGTTGAAGCAAATAGTTAATTGTTTCTTATTATTTCCATCTTTATAAGTATAATGATATATGGTTCAAAAATTGTTAATCCATGAAAATTTCCCATTTCAAAAGTGCAAGTTTGTTGGTAGTGGAATGAATTCAATTATAAACTAATAGTCAACTGACACTCTTTAGAAAAAAAGAATCGACTTGATGCACAGATCTCATATTTTTAGATATTGTCATGTACTATTAAGGCTATCGTATATTATGTTAAGTTCCATCTTGTTTAATAAATGGTGACTCCAAGCTGAGGCGTTTATTAAAAAAATGATTCTTATCACTTCTATCCCTTTGAGATATTGAAATATTAGTTACACCCCTCCCTTTTTTGGAATACCAGTTGTGCCCCTACATTCTTACATTTTATCACATGTGCCCTTCGCATTAGTGTCGTCCACTTACATCCCAAACAGATGTTAAAATTTGTACATAATGATAGTTTCTAACCAATAACTAGGGTAGATTGGTCATTTTCTTCCTCTCTCCTCTCCTACCTCCTTCAACCTTTCATTCACTGACCCCTCCTTCCACTGTCGTCGTCCTCCTCTGTCGCCCTCCACCTCCTCCATGCCCCTCCCTCGCAACCCCAGCCTCCTCTAGCTCCCTCCACCATCGACACCCTCCTCCGCAGCCCCACCTATTCTAGCCTTGTCCACCATCGCTAGGACCTCTCCCGCCCCTTCCTCCATGCTGCCCACCTTCTCTGCCTACATGTCCTCCTCCAAGCCCCTCCCCCGCAACCCTTTTCTCCACCGTCACCCCCATCCTCCTCAGGCCCCACATCTTCCATCTCTATCAACCGTCGCCAGGACCTCCCCCCCCCCCCCCCCATGCCACCCACCTATTCTACTACCCCTACCTCCTCTGAGCTCCATACCCCTTCCCCGCAACCCCCACCTCCTCCGCCACCCCTACATCCTATAGGTTCCAGGCCCTCCCCGCAGCCCCCACCTCCTCTAGGCCCTCCAACATCAACCCACTCATCCTCATCCCTCCTCCGCCGCCCAGATCTACTCTCGCCCCCGCCCCCTCCATGTCTCCTACCTTTTTCGCCTACCACACCTTCTCCAAGCCCCTCCCCCAATCCCTGCCTCCTCCAAGCCCCTCCACCGTCATCCCCCTCTACCTCATCCCCCACCTCCTCCAACCAACTGGCCCATCCACCATCGACCCCTCCTCCTCAATCACCGCCTCCTCCAACACACACCCCTCCACCACCCCACCTCTTCCAACACCCACCTCCTCTGCCCCACCTTTCCATCGCCCTTCTCTGTCGCCTACACCCACTCCTCAGCGTAGCACCACCCCTCATGGTGGAGCACTGCCAACGAGAAGGTTGATGCAACTGGTGGCAGCCATGACAGAGGCATCAAGAATGATGGAATATCAACGATGTACCATAGAGCTCACGTTGAACGGTTGAATAATGAAATGGATCCTGAGTGGGAAATTCTTGGTTTTGATTCAAAATAGACCCCCATCTACAACTAAAGTCAGCAAAGTTCCCATGCATCGATGAGGATGATAAAGGAGGATGGGTTGGAGGAGGAAGGGATGGGTAGGGAGAGTGTTTGGACAGTTATGCCCCTTTTATCCTTACCATGGTTTGAAAAGACCTTAATTAAGTTTAACTTATTAACGGCTAAAGTAACAAAGGGGCATAAATGATATAACGGAAAGAAGATGGGGGCACAACTGATATTCCAAAAAAGGGAGGAGCATAACTGATTATTGCAATATCTCAAAGGGGCTTAACTGATAAAAATCCATAAAAAGGGGGGACTCATAGTGAATTGACCTTATGCTATTATTATAATATAATAATACCTAAACATACGAGCCCATGAAAATCCATTATGAAAAAATGTCATTACAAATCACTCCCTAATCTGAAATAAAGAATAACTAATTTACTTAATAGGTATGTCTGTACAATTAGGGTTATGCACCATGGTCACCTTAAAGACCATATAGCTGTTGATTCAAATGTTGAATCATAGAGATTGGTTCTTAGGTGATATCTATAGAGTTATATTGAGGACTCATCAAGCACCGTCAAATGACTGCTAGGAAAGGATCTCCATCCTGAGAAGGAGATGGAAATCCTTCTCTAAAGTCTTATATCTGATCGACCTCTTGATGCAGATCCTCTGCATAGGAATAGAGATTCAGATGTGCTAGATAAGTTAGATCAAAGAATTGACTTAAGGAGATCGAGGTAAACAAGCCTATGGGCATCCTCTAACCGGAGACAGATGTGTTACTATATATCTGAGTATGTACATTTGGTAGACCAATAGGTCTATACACCAGTGAGGTGATGTGCATACGAGGGCATATGAGTAATACGATCTCTCAAATGGATCATACATGTTCATTATTGAACTAGAAGACATGAGCTCACTCATAAGATATTGGGATCAATTTCATGCGTGGTCATTTGCTTTGGAAGCTTGACAGAATTTATATGTATGATATATGCTTTTGGAAAGTACATGATCAAAATCAAATCCCAATGATTTGATGAAGAACTTAATGATAACACCCGACAAATCAAATATGATATAATACTTCAATTTAATCTAGGTCTTCCACTATGCAAGATGTACAAGTATTAGGAATACTCGTGGGTGATGTGATCGTAAACTAACTGTGACACTTCAGGAATGACGAAACATGTTTGGATTTTAGTGACTCCTCTCCGTGGATCAGTAAACTTATCATGGTCTAAATGTTGGACGTTGATTTGAATATGATTTGGATGCAATAAGAAGATTATATTTTGTTCTAATTTTATCAAACATCTAAGAGAGGTTCCTCATATATGGATTTGAGATATGATCTCAATATCCAAGTCACTATACATGGAATGCACAGTCGCCCTATCCTAATCTCTACGTACCCGTGGAGTAAGCACGTTATTCTTGAAAGAGATCAAGAATAATACAATTGTTGATAATGTATCTTAGCAATGGGAATTAGATAATTAAATAAGAATTAATTATCATGAATAATGTGAATATGATTCATATTATTTAGTTATAGAGATGTGATTAAAGTTGATATCACTATCTATAATAGTCAAAAATATTATAAATGTGATTAATAATATAATGGAGAGAGAGATAGTTGTAAATATGATTTACGAATTAAATATTGATGTGAAGTGGATTCACATTATACAATAAATTGTAAATATAATTTACATTTATTGGCTGGTTGAATTTGATTCATAATTATCAATGTCTCTGTTTGCAATTGTCACAAATAATTTGCAAACAAATATTTGGTGATATTTTGATGATAAAAGATTCCATGAAATATATTTAATGTAATAAGATTACATTAGGATTGGGGAGAGAATTCTCTCTCCAATCAAGGGTGTTCGTCCACCTTGATTAAAAGGGAAGGAGGCTTTCTCCTTTACCTTTTAATGGAAGGTGGAGGCTTAGTCCTATTCCATTCATGAGAATCTTGATTTAATTGAAACTAAATATGTTGAGATTATTTACAACATATTTATTTCCTTTTAAATTAAATTAATTATTGTTGCTAATTTTACAATAAAATCTCAACCATTGATTTGAATTAGGAGTGCTTGTCCACCATCTAATTTAGTATAAAAGAATGGGTAGACCAAACCTTTTCTTTTAGACACAACACTATACAATTGCAGAGCAATAAACTCTCTCTCTCTCTCTCTCACTTTCATACACGTACATAGCCTCCATGTCTCAAACCCTAGTGGTCGTCCACTTTAGGGTTGTTGAGAGCATCATCGTCATCGCAATGTCGTTGTGCTGCCGAATCAACTACTCGTGGATCTCTGCCTTCTTCAGTGCTCCTCGCTCATTAATAGAATTTGTATTTCGAGAGATGAAATCAAGAGATTCCAACCGCGGATCATCAACTCGTATTGTGGGAGCTCCGGTGTCATCTGCACGCCCGTAAATGTTTCTGTGTCAGATCGGACTTGACATAGGAGAATCTCTTACTTTAGAGATTAGGCATTGCAAACACACTCCAAGAGGTAATCCTAATTGCTTGTTTGTGATCTTGATGAAAAGATTTAGAAGTGTTTTCTAATCATGTGGTTTAATCTATTTAAAAATAAATAAATTCACATGCCCCTTTCAATTAGTATGACTAGTTGACCTAGATCATATCCGATGCAATCTTCACGCTTCCATGATGTGGTAAGGACAAAACCCTAGTCTTTCACGTGGTATCAGAGCCTTGGTCAAAGGTCCTAGATTTGATCCAAAACCCTAGGTGAACGAGGTCTTGTATACCAGATGTGTGGGCACTCGTAGTTTTGCATTTGATGCATGTTTCAAATCACTTTTTGCTAAAATAAAAAGCCCATGTTTCTACACTATTTTAACAGTTTTTTTTATAATAAAATATATTTAGAATAGGTTAATATGTCTCTAAAATAGAGCAAATGTGGCACCAATGGTGCATAATTAAAATTCGAAATGTTCCCGTTGTGACATTATTTTTTCATGTATTCACGGATATGTAACAAATTAATTTTTGTTTGTTGTTTTCCCATAATAAAATATGAAATCAATACTTTATTTAAGTAGAAAATGAAACCAATAAATCGCAATATTTTATTTCGTGTGATTCCGACTCCGTTTTCCCTAGATATTCATATTTAGTACAGATGGATCGGATGAGGATTAGATCATCGAGACTACTTTCTTAATATGTTAATCATTCAATATCAATCAAGAAAATTATGGATTTGTCATGATTAATTGATGATTAATATTTATTTTGAAAATATTTTATTATACTTCAATCACCATTGAATTAATGTTCCATGACAAAACCCTTGTTTATCCTACAATAGTTTGTAAGACAATTTTTACATGAAAAACCAACATGTTTGATTGATATGACTAGAAATTTAGGATCTCAAAATTGTTTTAATATGCCTAAGATTTCTGAGTTATTATTATATATGTATTATACGATCACCAAGAGAATGTGATCGATAAAACCTCTTAGTACAATTTGACCAATTATATTGTCTTGAATTGATTCAGTGATGATGTCTAGGCCGTGGATATGCTAATGGGCTACTTAATTGGTACCATGCAACGCAATAGAAGTGATCCCTATTAGCATAATATGCCTGACTTGGCTTGATCTGCTTCAAGGATGGATAGCATGAGAAGTCTCTGCATACTTTAATCAACTAATTGGAATAATACAATTGTGCATATGTGAGGGTGTATACTATATAGTAATATCAAGCAATCCCTAATTGTCTGTTGATTGATTGATTGGATTTATAATTGATTTAATGTGATTAAATTAATTATATCTAATTAAAATAAACACTCTATTATGAATAGATATGTAATTCTCTTGGAAGAATAAATTATGTGAATATGATTCATAATAATTAATCGAAATTTGAATGGGACATGGAGGATCATATAAATAACATCAATGGTCTCCTGTCAAGGCAAAGGGTTCCATCGTCATGGATTGTATGTTTGATACGCATGTTTGAAGTGATAGATCCTGCATACAGGCACATGTGGATGGGGCTCTTTGCTTCTTGAAAGAGTAAGGTCATATGCGTAGTGATACCAATATTGATCCTCATATAATTGAGGCAATATTAGATTGCGCTTAGCGAGTGGTATTCATGTTGATGGTTTACTCGATTAACTACAGGTCAGCATCACCTTAGAGGTGGTGGGCTCGGTGTTAAAGACCGAATTCGGAAATACAAGTTGGACTTTTAAGGCAGAATGAGTTCCTGCTTCTTTTTACTTGAATTGCAAGTTCTCATATAATTGGAATGTAACAAAAGTTGAAAGGAGATACCAGATCTTGTTAGAAATATAATGGTAATTATATATCTTACTTTGGAAGTCAATAAGGGAATGAACTTGCAGAGTTTAAAAGGCAAGACAACTTTCATACAAAGATCCTTAATCAAAGTAAAATATATTTATCCAAATTATCTTATTTCATATAACCATCTTTGAACCCACTCATAACTATACTCAATCATAATCAATATGATATCATGGATTGGATCCATGACCAAGATTTAGTACTTTCAATTGAACACATAATGTATGTGGCTGCAATGTGCAAGTTTCCTCATCATAATGAGGAATGACAATTAAATAAATAGTAATACAACAATCTATGATTTGTGCGTCTATAAGGTCTTGATCTATCACCAAATGTGCTTTGAAAGTATCATGTCGATTATGATCGCGATTGTCAAATCCTTATAAAACTAAAGAAGATGTTTTGGCAAACATATGTGCTCTCAACATTTAATCATATGTGGCATGGTTCATTGCATTATGCAAGATCATAGCTCCATAGGAGATGATGTATTGTTGAACAGATATTTATATTGGTCACGTATTCCACACAAGGCGGGAAAGAGGCGACCGATTGAGAACCTCTCTTCAGACAACAATTAACCCACGGATAGATGAAGCAATGCAAAGAAAAAATGTGGAGTTAAAATTTATTATAACCCTACAATGATGTGTATAGATGAAGTATATAGACCTCAAACACAGGGAGCAAGGGAAATAGAGCACAAAATTAGCATAAAGACCATGATTGTTTTTTGTGTTTATATAGTGGTTTTTATTTTTAGTGGGATTTTTAATATGTAATTTTTTGACTTTTTAATTTATATATTTTTAATTTTTAATTTTGTTTTTTATTTTTTTATATTTCTGATTTTTAGATTTTCTTGTTAATTAATGGGGTATACAGATATATATAAGGTATATAGATAATATAGATACTTTAATATATAAATAGAATATAACTATATATAAAATATAGAAAAATTAAGAAAATACCCTAAGTATTGTCCTTTTTATTTTGTTAAGGATTCTAAAATTATTTTTGGTATTATTAAGAATAATAATATAAGTAAATATAGTTATAAATATACAAAATAGGCTAGTATACATATTCTCAAAATACACAGAATAATGTTTTTATCTTTTTTTATATTTTAATCTATTTTCAGATTTTTTATCTAAATTTTTGCTATTTTTTGTAATTTTAATTGAATACAAATAGGAAAAGAGTGAGCAATAATATACTGCCAGATTGTTTTGGAATTTAAAAATAGTCAACTAGCTCAAAAGTTTCCAAAAACTAATTTTAATATATTATACATGCTATAAATAAAAAAGAAATAGAAAAAACATTTTTTGTATTTTTTATAATTTCTTATTAGTTTTTAAGGTTAGAGAGGGTTTGCAATTTTTTGGTTTTTCTTTGTATTATTTAGTGAGTTTTTGTCTGTATCTTCCAAATATAATAATAAATGACTCCTATTTTTTAGAATTTTTCAAAGTATTTTTCAATTTTTTTAAATATTTTTAAATGTAAACAGGTAATAAATGCAATGTTTTTGAATTTTTAAATATAGGAAAATATTTTAAATAGCCTTGCGAAAAATATATGTGACTTTAATTAATATCAGTCACAAATAAATTTCCTATAAATTTTAGATGCAAATTGATATTTTTAGTACAAGAAATATAAAAAATAAAAATTCAAGACTGGTAGGGACTGGAATGTAATTAAAATTAAAAAAAATACAATCCAGAACAAAAATGCAAAGTATAGGGTCTCTAAACTTGGGATGCAAACTGTTACAGATATATTCGTATATAATCCGTCACTATATCCGTTTTACATATTTTGACATCCGTATTTGTATACGTTTTAAAATGGATACATGTATGGATATCATTTTGATTTCCGCAAGCATTTGTATCTGTATCTGCATATTCATTTTAATATATAAATGTTGGACATGCGAGCCCACAGCGAGCCATTATGCAATAAATGTTATTGCAAATATCATTCCCTAATCTGAAATGAAGAATAAATAATTTTCATAATAGGTCCCTTAGTACAATTAGGGTTATGTACCATGGCCATATTGATGATCATACAGCTGTTGATTGAATCATAGAGGCTGGTGCTATGATGAATATCTAAAGAGTTAGATTGAGGACTCATCAAGCACCGTCAAATGATTATTAAGAGAGGATCTCTAGCATGAGAAGGAGACGACAATCCTTTCTCTAAAGGCTGATATCTAACCGACCTCTTGATGCAGGTCCTTTGCATAGGAATAGAGATTCAGAGGTGTTAGATAAGTTAGGACAAAGAGTTGACTTAACGAGATCGAGATAACCAAAGTCCTATGTCGTATGCTGTCACGATATAGACACGCATCCCCTGACAGGAGACAGATGTGTTACTATATGTCTGAGTATGTACATTTGGCAGACCAATAAATTGATGACCTAATCAAGGTCTATACACCGGCGCGCTGGTGTGCATATAAGGGCATATGAGTAGTACGATCTCTCAAAGGGATCATATAGGTCCATTGCTGAACTGGAAGACATGAGTTCACTCATGAGATATTGGGAAGAAACATATTACGTGTGCGGTCGTCTCGTTTTGGAAGCTTGACTGAATTTGTAGGTTTGATGTATACTTTTGGAAAACTATATGATCAACACCTGGGTATGATATATGCTTTTGGAAAACATATAATCGATACCGACTCCTAATGATCGAATGAGAAATTTGATGATAAAACTCTGAAGTAGACAGTGTAAAATTGATCTTATACTTCAGGTTTATGCTGGGTCTTCCAGTATGCAAGATGTACATGTATTGGGAATACCTGAGGGTGATGTGATCATAAACAGGTGTATAACCATGACGCTTTCATTCCTAGGGAGTGATGAAACGGGTTTGGATTTTAGTGACTCCTCTCAGTAGAGAGGTAATCTGATCTTAGTTCAAATGTTAGACATTAATCTGAATGTGATACATATGCAATGAGAAGATTAGATTTGCGGTTTTGATTTAACCAAGCATCTATTGGAGGCCCGAGATTAGGATTTGAGATGTGATCTCAATATCCAAGTCTCTATATGTGGAACAATACAATCACCATGTCCTTATCTCCAAGAATCTGCGGAGAAAGCGCATTATCCTTGAAAGAGTTCGGGATAATTTCATTGTTGTTATAAGTATCCGAGCATTGAGAAAATGGATTCTTAAATGTTATTTAAATGTCATGAATAATATGAATATGATTCATATTATAAAGAGAGTTATCTTAGATAATTAAATGTGATTTGATTATCAAAGATGTGAATAATGTGAATGTAATTCATATTATTTGAGCACATGAGAATAGAGATCCAAGATGATTAAATGTGATTTAAAAATCATGGATATGAATAATATGGATAGCACTATCCATATTAATCATATATATTATAAATGTGATTTATAATATATAAGAGAGAGTAATTTGTTATCAACATTTGTTAATTAAATGTTGATGTGAATTGGATTCACATTGGACAATTAATTGAAAATGTAATTCACATTTTATTTTGGGTTGTGAATGTGATTCACAAATTTCCAATAGCAAGATTGCAATATTCACAAAATAATTATGAATTATTTTTGTAGAGTAATTTGCAACAAAAGTTGTTGCAAATATTGGAGATTACATGGAAGATGAAAATGCCACCTTCCTAAAGGAGGAGGGTGGAAGGCCACCACTCCTATTAGGAAAGGGTGGTCGTCCCCCCTCTCACATGGAAGGAGGCACTCTCTCTTCCATTATCTCCATGTATTGTTGATTTAATTTTGTGATTAAATTGTGTTGATTTATCAACATATATTTTATCCAAATTAAATTAATTGTTGTTGGTTTTAGAAACACAAATCTTAGCCATTAAAAGAAACACAAATCAATGAGAGCCATTGGATTTGTGCTGCCCATGGATTGAGATCCATAGATCCTAAAATATTATAAATAGAAGGGCACCCCTTTCTCTTCACGTGCTAATGAGAAACACAAATCTCTCTCTCTCTACATGCCCACTCTCTCTCTCTCATATGGGTGTCCACCATGAATGCCCTAGAGAGAGTCTCCATCACTGCAGCATCGTCGTTATGTTGCCAGATCGTTTGCTCGTGGATCTCTGTCTCCTTTGGTGTGCCTCGCTTGTGAAGAAGATGTCGGATCTCATGTGTTGAGATCAGGAGATCCGCCGCTTGGATCATCAACATGGATTGTGAGAAGCATGTGTTTCATCAACACGCTCGCAAGCGTCTCCTCCGTCGGATCGGACTTGAGACATGAGGTCTCTTTGTTTAGAGACTCGATCACAACCACTCTTCAAGAGGTAATCCTATTACTTTTTTGTGTTTTAGATGAAATGATCTGAGAAGTGTTCTTTGATCATGTGATTTCGTTACATGAAAATTTTAATTTCCGCTGCCTTGAGCAACTAGTACGACTTGTCACTCCCGATCGCATATGATGCGATCCTCACGCTTATGTGATGCACTTAAAAGGATCTTCTCATATCCTTCAAGTGGTATCAGAGCCTTGGGTCGAAGGTTTCGGATACTATCCATAAACCTAAGCCGACTTGGGTTCGTTAAGGTTTGCAAAAGTTTTTGTCGCAATTCATTTTCGCATCTCTGTTTAGTGATTATTTTCGGCCTTGTTTAAATTATTTAAACACTAAAATAATAATTATATTTTGTTCCCAATTAAATAAGGAAACCGTAGGATCTGAGTTTGCATGATTTTGAATCCGTTTGCTCAAGTTATAGTCATTTTAGTGAACATGTATCCACAGTTTCGGGGACTGCGAATCTTAACGTAATTAAAGAGTTGATTGCGGATTTGAAACGCCTTGAAATGCGTGCAAATCACTTAGGTTCTGTTGTAAATCAAATTATCAAACTTTAAAAACTTACTTTGCTTAATTTGGATTTAATTTAATCGAGATATACTAATTTTAGTAAGTGAGGGTCACTGCTGGAAATTACTTTCCTAATCAAGAACCTTGTGATTGTCATTTAATTAATTGGTGAAATTAAATGGTTGAATTTCCTGGAATAATTATGGATAAACATTTGTGAAATATTTGATGATAATTATTTCTTTAAATGACATTGCCTTAACCAATATTTTATTAGAAGTGATCTAGATCACAAATTGGTTACTTAATCTACATGATCTACATTCCAACAAACATAGTTGCTTGTTGGGGATTTGTTTAGCAAATCTCCTTATAATGCTAATCAAAATTGTTTTGATTATTATTATATGGTATAACTTTGGTTGAAGAACCGATTATAATCTCAAGTACACAATGATCAATTTGGCATTATCTTTTCATGTGGTGGATATGGTATCTAGTCGAGGAGTGTTGGGGTAGCAGGTTGCACCGTGTGCAGTCTGTGGTACTGGCCATGACAGCGGGTAGGGACTTGATAATGCAGGAGAGATCACGTTGTATTTTTCTAATTATTAAAATTTAGAATAATATGTATTTGAGATAATACCATAACTCAAGTAATAATAAAGTTTGTTTGTTGGATATTAATTAGATCATTAATTTAATATGATTAGATTAATTGGAATCCAATTAAAATTAAAACACTTTATTATGAATATAGATGTTATTTCCCTTGGAAGAATTAATCATAATGAATATGACTCATGATGATTAATTAGAATTTAAATATGATATGAAGGATCACATAAGTGACATCCATGATCTCCCGTCAAGGCGAAGGGTTCCGTCACTAGGGACTGTATATAGGAGATGCATGTCCGAAGTGACAGCTCATGTATGCAAGCGCATTTGGATCGGGCTCTTTGCTTCTCGAAAGAGTAAGGCTGTGTGTGTAGTGACCCTAATATCGGGCTTTCGTATTATTGGGGCGATATTGGACTGCGCATAGCGAGTACTAATCGTGTTGACAGTTGGTTCAATTAATGACGGGTCAACATCACTTAGGGGTGGTGGGCCTAGGTGTTAAAGATCGAATTGGGAATGCAAGTTTGACTTGCAAAATGGAATGTGTTCCCGCTTCTTTTTATCTGAGTTACAGGTTCTCATATTATTGGGATGTGACAAACATAAGGAAGGAGATCCCAGATCTTGCTGAGATATAATGGTAAGTATATCTCTTACATTAAAAGTGATTAAGGGAATGAACTTTCAGTGTTGACAAGGCAAGACAACTTTGATATAAAAATTCCTAAATCAAAGTAAAATATGAATATATATATATATATATATATATATTTATGTAAATTTCTTATTCCAGATAATCTTTCATTAAACCCACTCAACACTATACTCAAAATAACCAGTAAAATAACATGGATTGGATCCATGATGAAGATATTGCACTTGCAGTTGAACACGTAATGTATGTGGTTGCAATGTGCAAGTTTCATCATAATAGTGAGGAATGACAATTATAATAGACAATAGGACTTCAACCCTATGGTTTGTATGTCTCTATAGTCCTGATCTGTCATCGAATGTACTTTGAAAGTGACATGTCGATGATGATCGTAATTGTCAAATAATTCTTATAAAATTCTAAGAAGATGTTCTGGCATACATATGTGCTCTCGACATTTAATCCTGAAAGGCGTGGTTCTCTGCATCATGCATAATGGTAGCTCTATAAGAGATAATGTATTCAAATTGTTTGAGTACCTACCTGAACCAATGTTTTAGAGTTTAGATGGATGTAGATACGATGAGTGTCATCATTCTACTATCTACACTCTAGTCATTCATGAAGGTTCAGAATATTCATATTATATGAATTGAATGAAGCATGTACAAATGTTGAAATGCTCTTATATTGAAATCTTTTGAATTCATCATAAGAGATCCTTCGTCTAAAGCAATGGTTGTTTATAGATAAAGGGAGCGCAATGGAAGCATGGGTTGGACCCAAGTAAGAAGGAAAATCAAAGAGTTGGCCGTACTTTTGTGACTACCATATGACATCCAAATAGTTGGATGAATGTCGATACTGCAATAAGCTGATGTATAGATAGTATAACTATCAAGTTTATCTAGATCCTTAGAGAAGGACTCGGATAGTGCATCGGAATAATCTACATTTAATCATTGAAAATGGCTTTCTTATTGGATAAGATAAAAGTCTAATAATTGTATCTCATTCTTCTAATGACACTTGCAATTAGTTGCATATGTATTAGAAGACTATAAAATTTGATTTTAAGGTTTAATAGTCATCCACATGGACATTGATGCAATTGTTGCAACAATCTCTATTGGATAGATGGACTTGATATTTTCAGTGGGAGAGCCCTTAGTCTTAGAGAATGTTCTATGACCTAGATGTCAGAATACAATCATTGTTTATTTTTAAATGTTGGAAATAAATATGAATTATGTAAAAGATCTATCATAAAGAGTTATGATGGAGATATTTCAGAAAGTAATCTAAAATCTAGTGGACTCTACTAAATTAGAAAATTAATGAATGGTTCATTAACATTTCTAATACTGAAATTAAACCTTAAAAGATTAATAGGAGAATGAAGATCATTTGACAATAATCTGGCATCAAGCCTTGGACATTTGTTTGATCAATAGACTAATAAGAGATGAAACTTTAGATTGTCTAAAGGTTCAAATCTTACATACTTGTGAATATTGTATTCAAAAGTAAAAATGTCCAATAAATGGTGTAAGATGTCGAGGTATTCAAGATCTCATACATATTGATGTATGTGAATCATCTATATCAGAATAAATATTATGGATATGTGATATCTATTGATGATTATTTGTGATATGAGATTTCTTCTCTTCACTTAGAAACCTTTGAAATGTTCATAGATTTCATAATTTTGGTTTGAAACCAAATTTTGAAGGAAGATTAAATGAATTTGATCTAATCTAGGTAGTCAGTACCTATTAGATGAATTCATAGAATACCTTATAGAAATATGAATATCATTTCTATCTCACTCCTCCTAATAAACCTAAACTCAATGAGTTGTAGAGAGATACAATTGGACATGTGTGACATGATATGATCAATGATGAATATTAGCATAATTATCTATTACTTTCCAAGGTATATATGTAGTAGAGACTACAATATATATCCTTAATAAGGTTCCATGCAAGTAATCTGGAATCTGGCACTGGAGAGTGCTACTTCATTAGGAAAATAAAGGATGGTGTTGGATACCTACTTTATGACCTTGAGATTCTTAAAAGATCTCATCTCTGAGAATGTGATTCTTAGAGGATGGCTCTCTTGAGAACCAAGATGAAAATGAAGTAAAGGAACTCATTTAATCTTGAAAAGATAATAAGGCTCCTGAAATCGAAAACTAAAAGAATGATTGAAGATGAAATACCAATATTTCTTCAAATAAGTTTTAGGATGTATTCTATGTGTCAGATAAGTCTGAAAATGATTGGACTTCATGTGATGAAGCTCCTGAGGATCATCTCATGGAAGGATGGACGTTAGCAATAAAAGTATAATGTAGACTTTATATACAAGTGTTGTATATGGACCCTTGAGGATCCACCTATAAGGGTTAGACCCATTAAGGTGTAAATGGATCTCCAGGAGAAAGAGGGAACCTGATGAGAAGGTAGAGACCTTCAAAGCACAGTTTGTAGCCATGAGCTACACACCGAAGAGAAGACATCGCTTGCGATGAGACTTTCTCTTCAATGACCATGCTTGAACCCATCAGAATATAGCTAACCCTATCTACACAACTTGACTATGGCATCTTCAAGATGTGAATCAAGATTGTATTCCTCTATGAATACCTCTTTGAGGATATTCACGTGAAGTAGCCCCATGGCTTCATGGATGAGGAAAGCAAGGTGTGCAAGCTGAGGAATTCCATCAATGGACTTAAATAAGTATCTTATAGTTGGAACATAAGATTTAATGAAATTATAAATGTTATGATTTCAGATAGAATCTTGATGAACCATGTAAAGCTTAGTGGGAGTATCATTGTGTTCATCATGCTAAATGTAGATAACATCCTAATCATTTGAATGATATAAGAATAATAATAAGTGTTTTATAACTGGTTGTTTCATATCATGAGATATGATCTCAATGATACCTCTTAGATCTTAGTTCTGAAATTGTTCAGAAGCAAAGAAAGAGGGTATTGGGACCATCGCATTAGTGGTACACCTTGGACATATTCCATTTTCTGGAAAATTCCAAGAAAGGCTTCTTTCCCTTAAGATATGGTATTGATCTATCTAAAGGGATATCACCTCAAAGAGTTGAGGATGTGAATGCTAAAACTACTAGCC
This sequence comes from Ottelia alismoides, assembly GCA_037367405.1. Lineage (NCBI taxonomy): Eukaryota > Viridiplantae > Streptophyta > Magnoliopsida > Alismatales > Hydrocharitaceae > Ottelia > Ottelia alismoides. The sequence continues at coordinate 784,165 of JAZKJV010011120.1, read as the reverse complement.
CTTGTGCATCAGTTCTGAGAAGCCGGGTGTATGCTAGATATGTACAAACGCTAGATGTCTGTCATGCAGTTGGAGCAGTAAACTATTACTAATCCTATTATGGTGATAAAACACTTGATTGGGGTAATAACTATATCTTCATAGAGGACAAAACTTGTGAGATAGTGATCTCTAAGTCTTATCTTCAAGAAATTAATACTTTATAAATGGAGATCTGAAAGGTCTTAACTATGAATACCATAGGAGATAGAGATCTCCAGGAATAAGGGTATTCTGATAAGGATAATGGAAATTACATATGGTTATAATAATTATTAAGGTGTAGTGTCAAGGACATGATGACTGATATGATTGAGTATTGGTTGCATAAGATGCAACATTCGCATTGGATGCGAACACTGTTACTAGGAGATACGCAAGTGCCGTAAAAGGACTTGGCATAGTCTCTTGGGAACAGAGTGACTGATCAGCTTACCTAGCTATTTTTCTAAATAGCCTATCATTGTCAAGTGAATGTGGGTTTAAATTATTATCCCATTAATGGCTCTTTGGGCTAGTGGGAGATTGTTGGACATGCGAGCCCACGGCGAGCCATTATGCAATAAATGTTATTGCGAATATTATTCCCTGATCTGAAATGAAGAATAAATAATTTGCATAATAGGTCCCTTAGTACAATTAGGGTTATGTACCATAGACATCTTGATGATCATACATCTGTTGATTCAATTATTGAATCATAGAGGCTGGTGCTATGATGAATATCTAAAGAGTTAGATTGGGGACTCATTAAGCAATGTCAAATGATTATTAAGAGAGGATCTCCAGCTTGAGAATGAGATGGCAATCCTTTCTCTAAAGGATGATATCTAACCGACCTCTTGATGCAGGTCCTCTGCATAGGAATAGAGATTCGGAGGTGTTAGATAAGTTAGGTCAAAGAGTTGACTTAACGAGATCGAGATAACCAAAGTCCTATGTTGTATGCTGTCACGATATAGGCACGCATCCTCTGACCGGAGACAAATGTGTTAATATATGTCTGAGTATATACATTTGGCAGACCAATAGGTTGATGACCTAATCAAGGTCTATACACTAGCGCGTTGGTGTGCATATAAAGGCATATGAGTAATTCGATCTCTCAAAGGGATCATACAGGTTCATTACTGAATCGGAAGACATGAGCTCACTCATGAGATATTGGGAAGAATCAAATTCCATGCACGATCATCTTGCTTTGGAAGCTTGACTGAATTTGTATGTTTGATATCTACTTTTGGAAAGTATATGATCAACACCTGGGTATGATATATGCTTTTGGAAAGCATATAATCGATACCGACTCCCAATGATCGAATGAGAAACTTGATGATAAAACTCTTAAGTAGACAATGTAAAATTGATCTTATACTTCAGGTTTATTTTGGGTCTTCCATTATGCAGGATGTACAGGTATTGGGAATACCTGAGGGTGATGTGATCATAAATAGTTGTATAACTATGACGCTTCCATTACGGAGTGATGAAACGGGTCTGTATTTTAGTGACTCCTCTCAGTACAGAAGTAATCTGATCTTAGTCCAATTGTTGGACATTGATCTGAATGTGATTCAGATGCAATGAGAAGATTAGATTTGCGATCTTGATTTAATCAAGCATCTATGGGAGGCCCGAGATCTGGATTTGAGATGTGATCTCAATATCCAAGTCACTATACATGGAACAATACAATCGCCATGTCCTTATCTCCATGTATCCGCGGAGAAAGCACATTATCCTTGAAAGAGTTCAGGATAATTTCATTGTTGATATAAGTATCCGAGCATTGAGAAATGGATAATAAAATGTGATTAAATTGTCATTAATAATATGAATTTGATTCATATTCGAAAAAGAGTTATCTTAGATAATTAAATATGATTTGATTATCAAAGATGTGAATAATGTGAATGTGATTCATATTATTTGGGAACATGAAAATAGAGATCCAAGATGATTAAATGTGATTTAAATATCATTGATATGAATAATGTGGATAGCACTATCCATATTAATCATATATATTATAAATGTGATTTATAATATATAAGAGAGGGCAATTTCTAATTTACATTTGTTAATAAATAATGATGTGAATTGGATTCACATTGGACAATTAATTTAAAATGTAATTCACATTTTATTTTGGGTTGTGAATGTGATTCACAAATTTCCAATGGCAAGATTGCAATATTCACAAAATAATTATGAATTATTTTTGTAGAATAATTTATAACAAAAGTTGTTGCAAATATTGAAGATTACATAGAAGATGAAAATGCCACCTTCCTAAAGGAGGAGGGTGGACAGTCACCACTCCTATTAGGAAAGTGTGGCCGTCCCCCCTCTCCGCATGGAAGGAGGCACTCTCTCTTCCATTATCTCCATGTATTGTTGATTTAATTTTGTGATTAAATTGTGTTAATTTATCAACATATATATAATCCAAATTAAATTAATTGTTGTTGGTTTTTACCAACACAAATCTTAGCCATTAAAGATACACAAATCAATGAGAGCCATTGGATTTGTGTTGCCATGGATTGAGATCCATGGATCTCAAAATATTATAAACAGAAGGGTACCCCTTGCTCTTCGCATGCTAATGAGAAGCACAAATCTCTCTCTATCTCTCTCTTTCTCTCTATACTCCCACTCTCTCTCTCATATGGGTGTCCACCATGGATGCGCTAGAGAGAGTCTCCATCGCTGAAGCGTCGTCGTTATGCTGCCCGATCGTTTGCTCATGGATCTTCGTCTCCTTCGGTGCGCCTCGTTCATGAAGAAGACGTCGGATCTCATGTATCGAGACCAGGAGATCCGCCGCTTGGATCATCTACATGGATTGCGAGAAGCACATGTTTCATCAATACGCTCACAAGTGTCTCCTCCTTCGGATCGGACTTGAGATAGGAGGTCTCTTCGTTTAGAGACTCGATTGCAACCACGCTTCAAGAGGTAATCCTATTTCTTGTTTGTGGCTTAGATGAAAGGTCCAAGAAGTATTCTTGGATCATGTAGTTTCGTAACATGAAAATTTTAATTTCTGCTGCCTCGAGCAACTTGTGCGACTAGTCGTTCCCGATCGCATATGATGCAATCCTCACGTTTCTGTGATTCGCTTAAGGATCTCCTCATATCCTTCAATAAATATAGTTTATTGTTAACAAAATATAACATAATTATATACCTTCTTTTACCATATTTGTATAATTTTTATGAAAGAAACACATTTAATAAACTTATATCGTGTGTTTTCCATCCAGTTCGTATATATTTAAGTCGATTCTATAGATTATTTCTAACATTACTCGTATGTGATCAGTATCCGTTTTAATATCCATATCAGCATCCATATTCGCATTCAAAAATGGATAGGGATATGATAATACCTATATATGTATTCATATCTGTCTGTTTGCTTCCCTACTCTACACAACTTTCCCATCAATATTTAAATCATACAGTACTAGCAGGGGCATAAATGTAATTTTCAAAAAGTGATAGGGATTACATGCAAAATAACCAAAAAATTTTGAATTGGATTACAGATTTAATGGACCAAGTAATACCCCAAAACCGCAGGGGACCCAACATATAGCCCACCACCTCAAGTGTATGGGCATGTGAGGTGATATGGCGAGGGACCTAAGTGCGAATAAAAGGAGTGCAGGGGTCTACTTGCAAAATATCCAGAAAGTTTTAAAATACTAACAATATTTTATGGACTAAAAGTAAAATACAGAAACTCGGGGGTTATGTATCCAATTTACCTCCTATACACGCTGGAGAATGACCCGATCTTCTTCACTTAAACACTTGATGGTCGCTCAACGATGGATGACACTTCGAGGCAAGTGGTGAAGGTCAGATCTCAGTGAGTGATCGAACAACTGAGGATGCATTCATCCGACGGCACCTGGAAGACCTAGAGCAGAAGCTTGATCAGATGGCAGAAAAGCCTAGGGGAATAACAGGTAAGAACACCTAAAGAGGAAAACTTCGATCTGATCTTATGAGCAATTTGGTGGTCTTAAGCATGATAAATATGTGTCAAAGCTTCCTGGAAGTGTCTCAAAGATGTTGGAATCTTCATATGGGTTCGAGGACCAACGGAGGAGTCCCTAGAGGTTGGAGGAGCTACGGAGCACCAGGTACCTCGACCTCAACAAAATTTGACCTAAGAGGGGTCCTTTGGCCCTACAGAACCTGCAAATAAGAACAAGAATGCAAGAAGGGGGTTCTGCAGGTCTGATCGGGGTGAAATGGAGCAGAGAGAGGTCAGGAGGGGCTCTCTGCGAGGTGGCAAAGATGGAGAGCTAAAACCTTTATCTGAGCAACATTGAGGGGGCTGGAGGTGTGTGGGTGAAGCTGAAGCGAAAGGGAAGGAGATGGGGGCAAAATGCAGGTTGGAGGACACGTGTAGCATGAGGAAACAGTGGTCGGAGCTCAGCTCTGGCGAACTACAAATCTAAGATTTCACAAAATAACTTGCGATTTTAAGTAAAACTAAACCCCAATCTACTCTAATTTAAGTCGTAAGAACAAAAAGAAATTAAAAATTAGGGATCTACCTATCGAAGCTGGGAGCCCAGAAGAGTAGTGGCGGTGGTTGTCGGCGAGCTCGGATCATGCACTTCAGGCCTCTTCCTTCACACCCAATTTCTTGGTGTGCTTCCTTTTGTCACCAAGGAGTTCAGGCTCAAAGAAATCAGGGGATTTCGAGTCTAAAGAGGGATCAAAGTTTAAATGGAGGTCGGTGAGTTATTTTTATATAGGGGGTCTTGACTTGGGAAGAACAATTAATTCAATGACCCATTGATCGAGGAGTGATGATAGCATAAAGACTAAGGATCAGGTAAAATGTCAAGAAGGAATCTGAGCAAAAATATGAAAGAATCAAAGTGGAAAATCAATGAACATGGGTGGTTGACATAAAATCGAGGAAGGCAGGTGGTTGACGTAAAATCGAGGATGGACATCTGAAAAACCAAGGATTACCCTTTGCTAATTATGTGGAATTAACGTAAAAGTTGGTTGCGGGCGGGAAATCTGGATTAATCAAGAAAACTGCTAAAATTAATGTAGATTAAAGTGAGCAGTCAAATCATTTTTTACTTGGGCAAGCACAAGGTTGAACTTAGGGAAGCCACTATATCCTTAGGTCAATTATTAGGCGACCTAGAGACTAGGTTTAAGGGGAAAATGGATTTTTATTCAATCTAATGAATGAAATTCGAATTTGGCAAAGTTCAGAGACTAAAATAGAATTTTCATTAAAATGATGTCCAAAATTATGAAACCTAACTAGAATATAAAAATGATGAAATTGAGCTATTATGATTTTTTTGGAATTTTTGGATGCAAGATGAATTACTATTGAATAAAATACGCAGACAAGGTGATTTTGAGAAAATTAATTTTAATAAATAACAAACATCAATATTTTCCAGAGATAAAATTATCCTAGATAGGTCTACATGAGAGATATCCAGAACAATCTTTAATTTCCTAAAAAAACCATGTGTGGAATTAATTAAAAATTAATTAGTCAAATCACTCATTATTTTATTGAGACCTTGATATGCATGCAAATGACATGAAATTTGGCTAAAATCTACCTACTGTGAATTTTAGAGAATTTTAGGAGCAATGATTAATTTAATAACAATACATAGTGGGTAAAATACGTTATTTTCCACAAAAAAATTTTATATTAAATAAATCATGTCTCACAAAAATATACTTAGCATCCACAATGATAGAGCATAAGTAGTTCTACAATATGAAAATTTCAGAATTGAGAAATGTTGCGAAATGAAGGTTCAAATTAAGGCCCAAAGACACGGATCGTAATGGAAAACAGAATAAATAAATAAATTACAATGCGAACATGGACTAAGATGTCATTACCATGACTCGCAGGGTGCTCATTGAAAATTGTCCCTTTTTGCAAGTGAGGGACAAATGCTTCTTGTAAAGCAGACCCATCTTGTGATTTGTTTGAATTCCTGGTGTTTCTCTACAAATACCCTCCTGCCTCACGTGCCTCCCACGTAATTGAAGGGTCTAGAGTAGTACACCACCCAAGGCTGGCACTGGAGGGTGGTGTGGAGGACGCGGTCGTGCGGGCGGTGAGGTTGACTATACAGCCACATGAGGCAGTTGGAAGTAGCAGGCAGAGGCACCCGCGGGTAGAGGTGCTTTGTGGAGACCGCTACAGGCGCGGTTGAGTTGGTGTGAGGAACAGCGGTCGGTGGTGGCACAAAGGTGATTTGTTTAGTGTGGGCAGTGTTGCTCCGCTCTATAATTCAAAACAAGGTCGGCCAGCTCCAGGTGGCGCAACCTAAATGGGAAGCCTAAGGGACTATGATGCTTCGATGGAAGGCGAGGCAGAGGACCGACAAGGTTGTGGTCGACGGCTGCTCTAGAAGGCATGATGGCGAAGGAGGCAGCTGGCATTAGCGAGGCACGTGTCGAACAGGCTGAGGTGAGAGAGTTCAGCCAACAACAGAGTTAGTTGCTATGGTGCTCGTTGGCAAAGGTGTGGGTGCAAGGTGAAGCCCGTGGCGAGGTGCAAGAGGGAGTGAGGTTAATGCGCATAGCGGATAGAGGGCCTCAAAGAATAGGCGGATGGTATGGGAAGAAAAAGGTAGAAAAATACAGAGGAAAGAAGCAAAAGGAGAGGAAAGAAGAAGAACAAGAAGACAGAGAAGAAGAAGGAAAGAGTTTACCTGGAAATCTCACCGTAGATGGTCGGAGGAACACAGGAGCTTCAACTCCTGGATCTTGGCCTCAACTTGCTCTGGTGATAATGGCAAGGAAGCTTGAGCAACAAGCTTGGGCTTCTGCTACAAGAAGGTGATTCCTCCTCGGATCTCTTCTTTGGCTGTCATCGCTCTCAAGGTTTGCTCATGCATATGTCACATGCAGAAGGATCGAGGCCGGTGGCATTTTCTCTCTCAAGAACTACGGATGATGTCGACTGAAGGGGTTGACCCTTTTTTGAAGGTGGTTGGTCGTGAGGAAGAGGAGATCGTGGGTTGGTGGTTACAGGCGGGGTGAGATGGGAAGCGGGGTCGGGTCGAGCGGAAGGGAGAGATGGAGAATGTGAGATGGGTGAACGATGAGCTGCACCACCGCAAGATGCTGGGGTGGTTGTCTAGGAGAGTGGTTATGCATGCATGGCTGAGGTGGTTGCAGACCATAAGGAAGGCGGGCATGGATGTGGGGAGACTGGAGGTGGTTAAAGAGGAGGATTGTGGAGAGAGAGAGAGAGGGAGGTAGAGGACCAGGCTTGGCGGAGCATGAGCACCACAGGAGGTGGGCCTCCGTGGGCGCCTGTGCGGAGGAGGTTGGAGAGGAGGGCATCACGTGCATTGCACGTGATGGTCTATGAGTAGGAAATGCCACGTAGTGCATGCGGGGGCGGCCACGTGGTGGGGGAATAAATAATAAAAATAAAATAATAAAAAATGAAATGAAATTAAATTAAATTTATAACAAAACAAAACAAAAAAATATAAATAAGTAAAAAAATAAATAATAATTAAAATAATAAAATATTAAAATAAATCTATAAAAATAATATAAATAGGGTGACACGAGGCGACTCCAGAAGCTGCCACGTGTCACTCCTAAAAATCAAAAATTAAATGTACACAAAAAAATCAAAAATAAATAACACAAGGTGTCAAATCAAAAAGTGGTCAACATGACAGTTGCTCGTTTTGACGATATCTACAACTTTTGTGATTGACCAATAACAAAATTTGTACAAAAAGTATTTTTGGGTGGTATCTTATAGGTATAAAATACTGCATTTTTATCTTTTATAGATTTTTTGGCATTGTAAGATAAGATGAAATAAAATAAAATTGAAGAAAATATAAAATATAACATAATCTATTTTTTCTGGATTTTTAATAATTAAGAAAATGTAAGGATAAAATAAAATAGAATACTAGGACATATGTACAATATACAATAGGGGCCTGAAACCCAAGTTTCACATATGGAATCCGATTCTTTTGAATTTGGTCTTGTTTTGAAGGTAGTTGAATGTGCATTAAATAAAAAGTGAATAGGGGTAATAGGAGACTGTATGAGAGAGATATTCACATTTTAAAGTTCTTAGTCTCAGACTAGGGCAAGGGTTTTATTGGTCAATTTTACAAGTTAGTATTTTTTGATATTTTTCATTTATTAGTGTTAGTAATATAAACACTATAGAGTTGATTTTATTCAATTCTGATTTAGAGAAAATAGATTAAAAAATAAGGAAAATATGGTGAATATACATGTGATATTTACAAGTGAATTTGATTTCTCATTTAATGCAAATATGCATGATAAAATGTAGATACTAATTCTAAATACATGAATGAGAATAATGCAAAATAAATGGAGAAATGCGGCAAATTACTCGAGAACCAAAGCTCTATTTTCGACTTTTAGAGTGATGAATCACATATCCATCAACCCCCTATACTTAAACATTGCTCGTCCCTAAGCAACTACAATGAAATGCAAAAGTGAAATGATGTTGGGTACCATACCAAGGTCATGAACAAAAGGTGAAAATAGAGCTTGACTCGACCGTTGGATTAATGATGTGGCAGAACCTTATTTTGAACTGAATTTAAGAACTAACATCCTTTAAGTTCCACAAGTCTCTATTCAGGTTGCCTCAACAGTCAGGTCAGAATAAATCCTCATATGTAAATTCTGATGAATATAAATCTTACTTGTACTGTGTAAGTGAAATATAGCTCTCCACATCAGAAATAGCAAAAAAACGGCCTCCTCTAACAAGGTAACTCTAATTCCCCGGTCTAGCAAATCTTTCCCCGAGGAGCAGGTATTCCCTTCTAAGTTCAAGTGCAACAAGCTCAAGAAGAGGGGGTAGATAAGAGAATGGATTGTGACCAGTGTAGTCACATATCTGTGGAGCTCGACCAGTATAGCCAAGTCTCAAGCTGCAGGCTTCCTTGGTATGAGACTTTGAAGCATATGCCTTGCAAATATACACACCCCGATAGGTATTTTATTTTCAAGAGGCATGTTAATGAATCCCTGATTCTCACTCTTTATTCTTTTATTTTAGCTATTTATCTTTGCAAAGCATCATGTAATTACTTATAAAAACAATAACTTAGCAAATTACATGCTTGTGTTAATAGTACATAATTACCATGTTTTTATGCAAAAATAAAATGATAAAGGAAAAGAAAAAGGAAGAAGGTATTTAGAATAAATACAAAGTGACCCAAACCCTAAGAGAAGGTCAAGCCTTGACATGATGCAAGATAAAATAAGTAGAGAGAGATAGGGTCCACTATGTATTGTATGTACTATCTATACTTGTTCCTATTAGCTATATAGTTATTTCTGATAAAATAAAATAAAATTAGTTTTTCTCCCTTGTATATATTTCTAGAAATAATATAAAATTAAAAATCAGAAAAATTAAATAAAAATGAAAATAAAATTTTCCTTTCATTGTACAAAACACATGTGTACAGATTAATTGTACTTTTTATTGAATATCATTAAATAATCTATTAAATTCAAATAAAAACTTATTTATACTCCTAAAAATATGTTGTAAGAAAATAAAATATAAAATAAAGGTTCTTTTATTAAAATAAAATAAAAAAAATACTTGTACATAATACATATGTATACTATACATACATAATATTATATATTGTATATACAACAATTTGTTTTTCATAAAAATAATTAAAAATCACATAAAATAGCTTATAAAATAAGAAACATTTTTTATTTAATACACTTTTTGATTTAAAATCATGTATTCATATTTTTTGTTGAATTTTCTTGTATTTTTGTAAATTCTGAATTCTCATTGGGCCACGTTAGAATGTTAACTCAGGTCAACGTCTCCTTCCAGCTGACCCGACTCGATTCTCTTCCTGTCATAGCTTCTTCTCCTATTTTTCCTGATCAGGTCAGGCTTTCTTTCGCCTCAATTCCATTGCCTAATTACTCTCCTAGGATCTATTATTCTCACGGATCCATAGGGAGGATCGGATCGCCTTAGGGTTGTGCTCCCCTCATCGATTCTTCTAGATCCCTGGGCATCTGGTCAGCTGCCCGCCAACTAGGGTTAAGTATCAATGTAGATCAAGGTCGTTGTGACCAAGAAACCCAATCGATGATTCAGGCTCAACAAGAAAAATAGAAACCACACAATCAAAAGGATGAATAGAACAATCAAAGCACTCAAAACTGTGCCAGTAGTATCCGCTATTTATTTTAACCCAGTATGACAACCAGGGTCGAGCACAAGGAGCATGATAAATCCTTCGAAGTAATCAGCTTTCAAGAAACAAAATGCTTATTTTTATTTATTTTTAATTTTGCAAATTTTTATATTTTTAAATAAGGGAATAAAAGCAAATAAATAAGAAAACAAGGCACAAAACAATATTTTGGAATTTTTATTTAAGGCTAAAAATACTGAAAATTTAGTAATAAAAATATTTTGTGTTTTTCAAATGTTAATGTATTTTTGATGATTTTATGATATTTTTAGGAAGTTTCTATGATTTTATAAAAATTAAATAAAGGCTAAAAGGGAAAACAGTGTACAACCTGGACTGAAAGGCAAATTAAAAATACTTGAAGTGTCCTAATGTCCTGGTTATGATTTTTATGAAAAACTAAATAAAAAGATCTGCAAACATGAATTGAAATTGTATTTTTTTTTATTTTTTAGAATTGTTTATGATTTTTAGAACTTCTTAAGCCTTTTGTAATTTTTAGGGTTTTTATGAGGGTTTTTGAAAAAAAACTGATACTATAAGTAAAGCAAACACAAATAAACATTTAATATTTTTTGGAATTTTTAAAACAGTTTTTATAATTTTTATGTATTTTATAAAATAGACAGTGAGTTTTTTATCGGTTTTTTATTTTTAGAAAATAAAAGACTCAACGAAATTAATCCCAAAAAATCACGATAAATATTACATGTTAGCAGGAGCTAAAAGTAATATTTATATAATTTTTCAATTTAATTAGGTAATTATTTGATTAAAAATAAAGTACACAGTTTACAGGGACCTGATTGTAATAAAAACAAAGGTTCACGGGCCAACAAGTAACACCAATAAAAAGCTTGGGGCCAGAGATGCAAAAAGCCGAGGGAATTCACACACATGCACAATAAACCACACACAGGGGCATAAATGCAAATAGCTGAAAGTATTCATTCAAAACATAACATTCAGATGTTCTAGATAAAGCATGCAAATACAGCATAAAGTCACGTGGGTCGGCACGTGAGCTCACACACAGGGGACTAAAATGCAAATATTGGAAAAGGTAAGGGTCCACATACAAAATAATCACACTATTTTAAAATACAACAAATATTTACAAGAAAAAACAATAAAACAAAATAGAGAGGGGCCTAAGGATAAATTACCCCTTATTAGGCACGATTCAACGACCGATGATGCTCCACTTATGATCGAGCATGTGGGATTCAAGGATACCGCTTCGGTGATGGATGGCGGAGATGGGATCCTCAGATGGATCTAACGACGGAGGTCCTCCCGTAGACGAACGATCACGATTAGAATTACAAAGGCCCTCAATCGGACGGTCGGAGAGGCGTCTAGAAGAACGGGGAAGAACTCACCTCCGGCAAGTTTGAATCGACTCTAGCGCCTAGGTCCAACATCCTCGCGAGCTGCTGAGGTGTGGAAGAGATCGGTGATGATGGTTCGTAGCTGCAGGATGGCTCAGAAGGGCACAAGACCGAGTAGAGAGCCCTAGGGATGCACGGCTGACCTAGAGCTCTCCTGTGGTATTCTTTACCTCCAGTTGAGGTCTGGTTGCACTCCAACCCTATAGGAGGAAGGTTCTTGCTCGAAGGGTGGTTTCGGCACAGGTTAGAGCACACGGGTATCAAAAACATAGGCAGGGGATGGATGGAACAGGTCTCACGATGTAAGAGAGTAGACCTGCCACTCCACTCCAATCCGATGATTAGAATCAAGTGAGTGGGTTGCGGAGCGTAATGGTGAAGCGAGGGAGGGTCGGAGCGAGGCATGCCATAGTTGGAACACAGCGGTGCGATGGAAAACAGGGAATGGTTGGTGATATGATGCTGATGGAATAAACGATCGATTAAATGGAAAACAGAGCGTATAGTGATTACCTAAGGATGGAGGAGGTGCGCTTAGGGATGCAGACGGAGGTCTACGGTGGTCTTGGCCTCGATGGCTGGCGCAACTAGAGGCTCTGCTCTTCGCGGTGGAGCTGAGGTTTGAACCTCGCCGGACTTAGGGCTAGCACGCTCAAAAAGCTTCCCCTGCCCTCCCTCTCGCTTGTTGTCACCCTGGGAAAGGTGGGTCAATTCAACGGAAGAGGTGGCGCAGCCAAAGAGTGGAGGAAAAGGAGGTGGAGGCGCAGGATATAGGTGCATAGGTCCAGGAAGAAGGTGGCATGACCCGCAAACCGAGGCGCGGAACCTAGAGATTGGCATTGGGTGTGGATTAGGGATCTGCCCTCTTGATTCGAAGCGAAAGTTTGGGTGAAAAGGAGATCGGATCGTGTCTGGAGAAATGGGAGAAATTGATGCAAAACCCGATTCGATGAGAAAAGGGGGTCTGGGGGGACCAGTTGACCTCGGTCAACAATCCGAGGTGGCCCAATCAGACGGGGCCTGGGATGCGGATAAAAGACGCTACAAGACAAAATATGGAAGAAAATAGAGATAATTAGATAAATAATAATAAATGAATTTGAATTAAAAAATGAAAAAAATAAAAAATTGTTTATTATTTTTCAAAGAATTTTTCTGTAATTTTTAATTATTTTTATGAAAAATAAATAAGCGTATATACAATATATAGTATTATATACAAGTATAATATACCTATGTATTATGTACAAATATTTTTATTTTGTTTTTTTGCATAAATAATCAATTTTATATTTTATTTATTTTCAACATAATTATAGGAGTACAAAATAATTTTTATTTTATTTTTATGAGTTATTTACAAGTATAGAATGAATAGTGAATATGATGTATATACATGTGTAGTTGTACAATGAAAGGGGGATTTTATCTTTATTTTCATTTAATTTTTCGGATTTTTATTTTATTTTTATTTTTTTTGGAAATATATACAAGGAGGTAAAAGTAATGATTTAGTTTTATTTTGTCAAAAACAATTATTTATATACATAAGTAATATGTACACTACAAGGTAGACCCTATATCTCTCTACTTATTTTATTTGGTGATCAAGTCTAGGCTTGACCTTCTCTTGGGGTTCGGGTCACTTTGTAGTTATTCTTAATACCTCCTTCCTTTTTCTTTTCCTTTATTTTTTTTATTTTTGCATAAAAACATGTTAATTATGCAGTATTAACAAATGCATGTTGGATGCTATGTTATTGTACTTACACATACTTACATGTTGTTTTACCAAGATAAATAGCTAAAATAAAAGAATAAAGACTGAGAATCAGGGATTCATCACCACCCTATATAATGTCTCCACCTGCCTCTAGAGCAAAGGAGCTTGTGCCTCGCCCCTTCCTTCACCCCTAGGTACCTTCAACTAAGTGATAGCAGCGTGTGAGTGCCTTCGGATCGAAGCTTGGTGGCATGTACCCGCAGCTCAACCATGTGGCCAGAGAACTCCGCCACGTTTAGCCTCCCCCGCCCGCCACAGTGAGGTTGAGTCCAAGACCCTACCTCTCACCATCGCCAGACCTTGCTGAGTTCGTCTGTGGCCTCAGGTACTTCCTTCGTCCACTACACCTCTCGTTTCATTTCGATTCTTCAATTTTACGCAGCTGTCATTCACTCGCTCCGACCAGCCGGTCGGATCCCCATCTCGCATCCCTCTCTATATCGATCGAACATCCGACACCCACCACACCTTCTTACGTAACCTGTCCCCTTGAGTCCTGCTCATCGGAGCAGGATCAAGTCGGGTCTCCTTCCCCCATCTATGCTAGAGACCCAAACTCCATCCCCTATCATTTCTTCTACATATTCATGCAATAAAATCGGTCGGAGATATGCCCCTGAGCCGACCTTCCCTTTGTTGGTGCCTGCATGCGTGGAGGAGCCCATTTGAGCCCCCATCTGCTCAGGCGGAGCAGCTGCAGGTGGAGCTACCTCGTCCCTCTCATCTGACCGCGGGTTCCTTCATCGGAACCTCTCACTAGATGCAGACCATGCCCATGACCTTGCTGGACTCCTCTGAGCATTCGTCGGTGTGCTGGATCTCCATCCTCACTCTGTCGAAGCTCATCCCTGATGAATTCTTCCAGGCCTTCTTTCCACCATCGATGAGGAGCTTCGCCTCCTAGTTTTCATCCAGGCCATGCATCCTTGCCTTTCATAACAGTCGATCAAGACTGGGGGCAGATCTGCGCCATGCGTTCACACCTTTTTCAGATCCGTCAAATCCATACTGTAGCAGAGCATCACGACCACATGTAGCCAACATTCCCTAGAGCGTCGGATCTAAGGCTGCCAGTTGATTAGAGCTGTAGGATAGCAACACCTCCCACGCGCGCTACATGCCTCTGTAGGGGTATTTTTCCCTTTTACTCTCGTATTTTCCTGTTTTACTATTTAGTTCATTAAATAAAGTTGTAGTATATATATTTTACAATTTGGACCTCCATTTTTGGGTATTTGCATTTTAGTCCCTCCGAAACAGAGGCATGTGTATGTTCACGTGATTTTTGGGTTAATTGCATGCTATGTCTTGAACTTTGGAGTTGTTATGATTTGAATGGAAAGTTTTTGATATTTGCATTTATAACCCTATGAGGCTTATTCACGTGACGTGCGCGTGTTTATTTGGGCTTTTTACAATTGAGGCCTTGCATTTCTCTACTATGTTATTGTTTGGCTTGAAACTTTGTTGTAGTTGCAAGTAGGTCCCTGTAAGCTGCCTATCCTCTACTTAATTAAATAAATACCAAATTAATCCTAAAAATTCTCTAAAAATTATTGTTGGCTCCTAAAGACACGTGGTATTTTTTATGATTTTTGTGGATTTTATTCACTTGTATTTAATATTTTCTAAAAATCAAAAATCCCTAAAAAGTGTTCTATCTATTTTGGAAAACACATAAAAATTCGAAAAACCATCCTAAAAATTCCATAAAAATTTTTGTTTGTGTGTTTTTGTATGCTTTATCTTCAGTAGCATTTTCATTTTAAAACCTTTTATAAAACCCTAAAAATTACAAAAGGCCTAAAAACTTATAAAAGTTATAAAAAATCAAGAAAACTCAATAAAATATCATTTCAGTTCTTGGTTGTAGCATTTTCTTTCTATTTTAACATAAAATTACCCCCAGGTTTAGGGCACATTGAGTAATTTTAATTTGTAATTTACTCCTGGTTGGGCATTGTTTGTAGTTTTCTCCATTGTTTGATTTTTATAAAATTAAAAAACATCAGAAAATCCTCAGAAAATTACCAAAAGATTCTAAAATTTTAAAATCCTGAAAATATTTTATTTTATTTTTTAAGCATTTATAGTCTTAAATAAAAATTTAAAATCTTGTTGGTTTCCTTGATTTTTTCAATTGCCTGATTTCGTTTCTTTATTCAAAAAATAAAAATTTGCAAAATTAAAAAAACACTAAAAAATTATTTTATTTTCTGAAATTGACTACTTCGTAGGTTTACTCGTGCTCCTTGTGTTCGACCTTGGTTGCTATACCAAGTAAAAATAATAGCGAAGACTGCTTACATTTATGTGTGCTTGATTGTTTTATCTCTTAGCTTGAGTGATTTTTATGTTCTTGATTGACCGAGTTGATCGATTAGGGACAACGACTTCGTGATTTATTTTCGACCGTAATCGATCTGTGTTTTCTCATGACATCAGAATGGCGTTGTTGCTAGGAGCATGGCTTACTAGTCATTATTTCTCAGCTTTATTTGTCTCTATATATTATAATGTTTTCTAACCTATCTCTGATTTGCTTTTTGTGTGAGGTACCACCGGAATACAACTCAGACTCTTTTTGGATGACCTGCATAGGAGGAGGAGCAGGACAGAGCAGAAGATAGTTATTTTATTTTAGAGAACATTTTAACTATATTGTAATATTTGGACTTCTTGGACACTTGTTGGACACCTAAACCATCGGGGTCTGTTTCGCCGAGCACTGGTGTGCTTGGGGGACCTCATCGGATTTCTCGTGGTTTTGTTTTGATCGCTTTTTACTTTCTATTTGATTCCCGTAGATTTAGACCTCAGACTTTGGATTTTTGGTGATTGTGATGTAAATAGCTAAGGCCTGACACCTAATTGCTTGCCTATCCCTATAGGTCGTAATTGGACCTAGCTAAAAATAATTAATAAAAAGCTAACTTGATCAATTGAGAGGTCACGTGCCACTAGAGGTCATATACAACGCGTGTAGGATCTATTGTGGCAGACACCGATCGACATCCGAGATCGGACTTCGATCTCTCTCTCTCTCTGATCAGTTAGCTATTTTTCTTCACGATCATTAGAAATTGCTCGTCTAAGGCAAATTTCTTCATGCATCATATAGTTAGTTTATTTTCTATCTTTTAATTTATGTGTGGATCACCCTGCATGTACAGTGCTAGAGATAGGTACGCATTTCTATCTCTGCATGCATCATAGTGTTTGATCGTGCATCAGTTTTTTCGACTTCCTCCCCTTTGTTTTTGGACTCAAAATAACCAAAGGGAATCGAAAAATTCGTTAGATATTGTTTTTATTTGAAAAATACCTAATAAAGAGAAAAGCATAAAATTAGGACTACTAATGCAAACTCGACCCTAAAATACACTTCACTTAAAAAATATTTGTTTTGGGAGAGTCACCCCCTTATTGGTTGGTTTGTTTCTAGCGAGAGAGTGACCCGCACACTAGGCTAGAGCCATACATGAGCTTCCTTCATACTACCGATTTTGCGGTTGGTTGTCCTCCAATGAGGATTTCACCGGTTAACCGGTAATCGATTCGGGACTTCCTTAGCAGAGTGGATAGATCGGGTAGCCGGTAAACGATCTACAATCCATACTGGCTGAGAAAAACTAACTGTGGGATTGGGTCAGTCTCCTGGGAGCATCGGCTTCACAACAGCTCGCTTAATCGCTCTGATAGACTGATTGATCACCTAAATAAAATTGACAAGATTAACGACCGACCCTTTATGGTCACCAGCTCAGTGTTGCGTAGGTGACTTGGGGGTTTGACTTCTGATCTTGTTTGCATTCCAGATCTCATCTACATTCATCCTTGCATCACGATGATGGGAAGGAGCTCCCTTAGGCTGCCTTTGATAGCACCGCTCTCGAGCACTCCTTTCCACTCATCTAGGGAAGCTTTAGAGAGCCCAGACCCGCTCTCCGAACCTGAGTTCGCTACCACCATGTTCTCCCTCGACCACCCTTCTTCCACCAGTCCTTAGGTGCCAAAGCAGAGACCATCACAACTATTTGTACATTTCACGGCACCTGAGTTGGGGTCTTTTGCCTTTGCAGAGACCCGCGAGATGGCCAGCAGTGAGGGATGCACCGATGAGCATCTCCAGGGTTCGACATATGTTCTTGATCAGGTCACCATCAACAACACACTTCTAGCATCCTGGAGACCATGCAAAGACAGATCAGAGACAGGGAGCATTTATGGCAGAGGTGCGTCATGAGCTCGCGGAGATGAGAGCCAGTAGAGGAGATCCGTAGAGACCAGTCGGTGGAGAGATACCCGCAGCTAGAGGGTCAGCTGGAGGAAGAGACGGACGACCAGATGATCAAACAGAGCAGAAACCACCGTGCACGATGAGGCAGTTGCACAATCCTGGTGCAACTCTCACTCATCAATGGATTCAACTCCCAAAGGTCCTGGGCGACTTTAAGCTTCGCCCTCAGTCCATTCAGCTTTTTCCCAGATTCCATGGGCTTGCCACCGAGGAGCCGCACCTCCATCTCTAGGAGTTCGAGAAGATCTGTAGTACTTTTCACAACAGATTTGTGGATGAGGACACGATTAAGATGATCGCCTTCCCTTTCTCATTAGCATCCTATTGGCTGAAACATTTGGGGAGGTACGTCACCACCTCGGAGCAGCTCCGGACCGAGTACTTGAACAAGTACTATCCACTCGGCTGGACCAATACCAATATATCCATGATCAATAATTTCACCATGGTCCCAAAAGGGCAGTTCCGCGAGGCTTGGGATCGCTTTAGAGATCTCATTGACCGGTGTCTACACCATGAGATATCAAAGCCCAATCTTGTCCAGAGTTTCTTTTGTGGAATGATACCACAGCTGCAGGGGCTTGTTAATGCCTCATGCGGGGGGTCCTATTTCGCCAAGGATGAGGACCAAGTTTTGTCCATCTATGACGAGATGGCAGATAATTACATTGTTATGTCCCAGACTCAAGTTTACACACAGGGGAAGCCCATCCCACAGGTTGTGTCCTATCAGAGGATAGCATGGGTCAATGTAGGTCCTACTTCATCAGCAGCAGCAATACAGGCAGACTCATTAACAGCTAACATGGGGATTATCAGCAAGAAGCTGGACCGCATTGAGATTATAGAGAAGAAGCAGTGCATTTGCCTCACACAGATAGATAAGTTAGCACAGACACTTAGTGACTTGAATACCCAGATCATGTGTCTCCAAGAGGCACAGACGGCACCTCAGCCCCGTCTCAGGTTACAGGTTGATCCTAGCAACAACAGCTCTGCCCCGCCATCTGCCCAGTACTGCCAGGTGCATCACATTCAGGCAGAGCCGGTCCAGCTACAGTAGCACTACTCCCAGCCGCCACCACCTTAGGACACTCAAGTGGTGGTGTATCAATCGGGTCAGCCTGGTAGTTCTTCCCCCTTCTTCGTATGAGCATGAGCTATTGATGGAAGTCAACGAGATTTGGTATGATTGATAGCAGCTCAGGATCCATCGTGATCACCCTGAATTCAGGTGATCTACCAGAGGCACCTCGTCCAGCAGCAGCCTCCAGCTCAAGGCGGACAGATCAGCCAATAGCAGCAGACGCCCCAGTACTGCCAGCCATCACAGCATCACCTGTAGGGTCCTTGTCCCAACCATCAGGGATAATAATGGAGGCAGCAGCAGCAGCCTCAGCAGTATTCTCAGCCTCCCCCTCACCATTACCAGCAGAGCCAGCCTCATTTCCAGCGAGGCAACCCATCTGGTTCTCATGGACCCATCTATGAGAATCCAACCCTTGACGATCTCACCCGCCTACTTTAAGACCAGCAGGCATCCTTCCAGCCGGAGATGGACGAGTTCCGGCAGAAGATGAGGGACATAATCAAGGGCAAGGCCTCCAGACCCGCTGATGAATACCCATTCATCACTCTTTATTCTTATATTTTAGCTACAAAAACCTTTGCAAATACATGTAGATATGTGTAAATACAAATAATTATCAAAAGCAAGCATTGTGTAAAAACCTATAATTAGCATGTTTTTCTGCAAAAATAAAAGAATAAAGATTAAAAAGAAAAAGAGGGAAATATTTAGAATAAATATTGAGCAACCTAACCCAAGGGAGTGCTCAGCATGGGCCTGACCGCATAAAAACCAAAGTAGAGGGAGATAGGGGCTCAGGTGTAAATATTTATGTAAATAAATAAAAATATTTTCCTCACCAAAAATATGCTTGTAAATATTTGTACATATTTCTAAATTAAAACAAAAGATAAAAATATAAAAATTAAAAAGGAAACAAAAATACCACCTTCATCATGTACATAAACCACTTCTATGTATTTATTTAACCTTGTAAATAAATAAAATTAATTTCCAAACTTTTTATAAATATTTTATGTTACATATTGTAAATAAATAAAATAAAAACAATTAAAACAAAAGCAAAATAAAAATAGCAAAATTAAAAATACAAAAATATATTGCGCATATACCATGTATATAGATGTATATATATTTATTTTACCTATGTAAATAAATAATAAAAATAAAATAAAAATACCCTTTTTATTCCTTATTTTATAATAAAAATAAATAAAATATAAAATAAGAATAAAATTGCACAAAAATAATAATTAAAAAAATCAAAAATCAAAACCCTATATATTGTATGTATACCTATGTATAGTACTATATTGTATATAGCTTATTTTTATTTCGAAAAAATTATTAAAAATCACCAAAAAATAGAAAAAAATAAAATAAAAATCTTTCATGTTATAAGTTTTTGCTGAATCGGACCCTAGCTACCCTTAATTTTCACTTCAAAATTCAGCCACGTGGCCTGATTCTATTGGGTCCTGGGGATGTTGACCGCCCGGTCAACTACCCCCCCCCCCCCAGGACCACTTTGCACGGTCCTTAGCGGGTCCCCTGATTTCTCGGATTTTTCCACGCTAAACCCGAATGCCTATCACCCCTGTTGAAGCGAGGAGAGGAGGCGAGTCCATCGATCCGGCGAGCACAGTCGTCGTAGCTCCGCCACTAGCGCGAGCTCCGAGCCTCGGAGGGAGACGATCCTTGAGGCGACGACCAGGAGCTTCAGCAGCTCCTCCCCAGTCTCTCCGACAACCTAGGTAGCCAATTAGGCTTTCCTTTTTCGTCGATTTCCATTTACGCCCAAATCGCGCCGCCGCCGTATATCTTCGATTCCGACCACTCCATTACCCCTTTCGATCATCGGAGTCGACCATCGCATTCACCTTCTTCCGACGCACCTTCTGCACCCCTCCGCTCAACCCAGCTCGCACAGGAGCTGGGAACCGAGCTCCTCCGTCCACCACCTTCGTCGGAGCTCGCCATTCCGACCCACCGTTCACCGTCGCTACGCCTAATCGGGTCGAGGCAATTTGCCCTCGACCCGCGAGTCTCCTGAGCTATTTTGCAGGTGCTACCAAGCCCATCTGAGGGCTTTGGTCATTCAGGCCAGGAGGCCCAGCTCAGTCGACCTCGCCCGAGCTTCTCGGAGCTCGGCTCGATCATCGGAGCCTACCGGCAGAAGCAGGAGCCCTCCACGATTCTTCTCCGACATTCAGAGTGCTCCCAGGAGGTCAGCTGCGCTCGCACGAGGCCGGCGAGTCTCGCCGGGGACCTGTTCTTCCAGCATCCTCCATCGCCGTTCGATCAGCCTCCTGCTCCAGGCGCCATCTGGACCGTTCGTCCCTGGAGCTCCCTTCGACGTCAGATCTGAGGAGTCTGATCCCAGCCGTCAGATCTACACATGGCTCGGCCCCGACCGTTGGGTCAGTCCGAGAACCCCAGCGCTGGCGTGCCACTTTATTCAGACCGTAGATCCCTCCACGTGGCAGCCATCCAGCCGCTCCGCTTAATAAAGGGTAATTTACCCTTAGGCCCTGTCTTTCTTTCTATTTCGTTTTAGTCCTGTAAATATTGAACTTAGTTGTTTAGTTTTAGGGTTATTTGCATAGTGGACCTCGTACTTTATTTTATTTGCTTATATACCCCTGTGCGTTGTATGCCACGTGCTTCATCACGTGTTTGTCTGGATTATTTGCAATAGAGGCCCCTGTAGTTCTGGTTGTTCCTGATTGAATGAAAAGTTTTACTTATTTGCATTTATACCCCTGTGTGTGGTTTATTTGAGCATGTGCGTTATATTTTGGGTATTTTGCGAATAGGCCCCTAGACTTTTAGTACCTGTTACCAATAAGTCCTCAGGACTTATTTTTATTACATTTGGGTCCCTAAGTGCCCCAGGCACGCGCGTGGCACGTGTTTTGCTGGGAAAATTGCACCAGACCCCCTAGACTCTTGGGTATTTGCACTTTGGTCCCTGTGCACAGTGCCCCTTCTTTGTTTTTGATTAAAATAGCAAAACACCTCCAAATCCAACGAATATTGGACATATGGCTCCTGCCAAGGTGTAAAATTTTCGTGGATTTTTGAGGACATTTTTTATTTCGTTTGATATTTTTAAAAATTCAAAAACCTTTAATTTTGTTACTGTCTAACTTGAAAAATCACAAAAAATATTAAAACTCACTTAAAAAATCCACAAAAAGTAGCTACTGTCTATTTTACTTAGTTTGATTTTCTAGCCAATTTTGGCTATTTTTCATTACTGAAAACCACTAAAAACTTAAAAACACGCAAACACTTATAAAAATTCTAATAATTAAATTAAAAACCCAAAAACAATAAAATTGGTGCCTAAATTTTCCTCATTTTATCTTCTTTACAGGAAAATTACCTCCCGGCCATTTTGAGGCTCTTAGATATTTTATCTAGGGCTTTTTGGCTCGGCTGGACAGTACCCTTTATTTTAGTCACTGTTTGATTTTTAGAAAATTAAATAAATATCAGAAAATTCTCAAAAATTCACCAAAAACACTAAAACTTATAAAACACATAAAAATATTTTTGTTTGAATTTTTGGTTGATTTTTAGTGCTTTAAATAAATTGTTGAAATGAGTATTTACATGTTTTTCTTATTTTCTTTATACATTAAAAATCCAAAAAAATATAAAATAAATTAAAAACCACTAAAAATAGTTTCTCCTTTTATTTTATTTCTTTTTACTACTTCGTATGCTGAGAGGCCAACCCGTGCTCCTTGAGTTCGACCCTGGTTGCTATACCAGGTTAATCCAATAGCAGGACCGTTGTTTTGAGTTTTGACCGATTTTATCTATTCTGAGTGGTTCATTTTTCTTGATTGACATCGTCTGATTACTTGAGTCGCAACGACCTATTTAGTACCTTATACCCGAGTGCTCAGGCATGTCATCAGAATGGCGCCGTTGCCGGGGAGCACGGCTTAGTAGTTTTTATTTTCTTTTCGTTTTTGTTTTCACGGCTTTTCGCGGCTCTTTTAGAGCTCGCGGCTTTTCGCGGCTTTTGTCTATATTATATTTTTGTTTTGTTTTGTTTTATTTTCTTTTTCTTTTATTTTTGTCTTTGTTTTATTTTGAGTGTTTATTTTATTTTGCATTTTTGCACATATACCCTTAGTTCCATTTTCATTTATTTTTCTTATTTGATTATCTGATTATTTTTATTGGTCTGACCACTCTGCTCTTTCTTGCGAGGGCCCGCGGACCGAGGCGGCTGATCTCGAGAAGCCGACGCAACCACGGGATTCGGAGGCAGCTCTTTTCTTTGCGGAGCCGCAGGAGAGAGTGAGAGAGAGTTGAGTGGGAGAGGATTTTTCTTTTTATTGCATTATTATTGTAATAATACATGGACACTCAGAGACTGGACTTGGACTGTGATTGGACTTAACGGGTCTTTTTCGCCGAGGGTGCTCGGGGGACCCTTAGGAGTTTTTCGTGGCTTTTTGACGCGGTTTTCTTTTTCTTTTCTTACTGCCTTTTCTGGTGTTTACGCGGTTTTCATCGAGCCCCTAGATCTAGGAATTTATCTTGCTTGTGTCGTAATTAGTAGGATCCCCACACCTAAGTGATTGCCTGTTCCTATAGTGCGTTAATTGGACCTACTAAAAATCATTAATAAAAATAATCGACTCATCTCCTTCGTAGCCTATGTGCCGCAGCTCACCCTGTAAAGCGCTTTCTCCTACCCCCGATTTGTCGGGCAGAGGAGGGGTGGGCCAAGACCGGACCCTTTGGCTTGGAGGTCGGTGACCGGTTAGACGGTTCTACGATAGAAATTGCTCATCTAGGACTCGATTTTTCCCGTTGCATCATTTAGGTAGTTTACTTTCAGTCTTTAAATTCTGCGCGGATCACTTGCATGTAGAGTGCTGGAGACAAGGTACGCATTTCTTACTCAGCATGCATCATTGATTTCATCGCGCATCGGCTTTTCGTCTTCTCCCCCTGTTTTGGACTAAATAACCAGGAGAACCGAAAAATTCATTAGGGCGTTTGTTTTTATTTGAAAAATATTAAAAAGGAAAACCATAAAATTGGGACTGGATAACACTATTGATCTTAAAATACGCTCACCCTAAAAATTTTGTCTTGGGGAGAGCAACCCCCTCATTGTATGGTTTGATTGCGCGAGAGAGTGACCCGCACCCTAGGTAGAGCCCTCCGGTGCTAGTCCCGACTGATTACTGACTTCTCCGTGCGGGCCAGTCGGTTGGGGTAGCATCGGGTATCCTAACAGGTCACGTAAGCGCTCTGATATCTTGTGTGTTCACCTAATAAAAATTGACAAGATAATTTGACCGAACTTTCACGGTCTTCAGCTCGCGTTACGTTGGTGAACCGGGGGTTTTCATTGGGATCATAGTTTCTCCAGATCTCATCCGCCCTACTCGCCAGATCAAGATGATGGGTAGACGCTCTCTTAGGCAGCCTCTGGCTGCACCTCTTTCGGGCCCATCTACCCAATCATCTAGGTTGGCCCGCGAGAGCCAAGACCAGCTCTCCGAGACCGAGTACGACTCCGCCCTGTTCCCCCTCGACCCCCTTTCTTTCAGACCTGAGCGACATGAGCCCGAGGAGAGATTGATGGATTTGACAGCACCTGAGTTGGGCTCATTTGATTTTGCAGACGTCATGGCCGGCAGTTCTGAGGATCGTTCCCGTCAGCCTGAGCATTTCGTATTGTACCAGGGAGCGATCAACTCCACCCTGATCGCCTCGTTAGAGACCGTTCAGCAGCAGCTGAGGGATCAAGGAGCTTTCATGATCGACATGAGGAGAGAGATGGAGGAGATGCGAGAAGAGAGAGCAGAGCGAGAGCAGAGGAGAGAGGGACCGAGGATCCCAGATGATGCGGATGCAGCAGCCGCAGCAGCAGCAGCCGCCGCGGGAGCGGCCGGAGGACCACCGAGACCGATGCGGGAGTTACACAACCCCGGATCGACGCTGACGCACCACTGGGTAGTACTTCCAGCGATCGTGGGGGACTTCAAGTTCCCTCCGAACACTTTGCAGCTACTCCCCCGCTTCCACGGACTCGCGACAGAGGAGCCCCATCTCCACCTCCAGGAGCTTTTGATGATATGCAGCACTATCCACGACTGTCAGGTGGACCAAAACACGATCAGGATGATCGCCTTCCCCTTCTCCTTAGCTGACAGAGCAGCCACCTGGCTGAAGCATTTGGGGAGGTTTGTTTACACCTGGGAGCAGCTCCGCACCGAGTACTTGAACAAGTACTATCCACTCGGGCGGACGAATGCAGCGAGGGCCCTGATTAGCAACTTCTCCATGCTCCCCAACGAGCAATTTCACGAGGCATGGGAGAGGTTCCGAGAGCTCACAGACAGATGCCCGCACCACGACATTTCCAAGCCGAACCTAGTTCAGAGCTTCTTCAGCGGGTTTACACCAGAGCTCCAGGGTCTGGTGAACGCTTCTTGCGGCGGGTCCTACTTCGCCAAGGACCACGACCAGGTCTGGGCCATTTACGAGGAGATGGCCGAGAATTACATGGTGATGTCCCAGACCCGGTTGTACACACAGAGACCCCAGCAGCAACCAGGACCCGTGCAGTACCAGCGGATAGCACGGGTCGATGCAGGTCCATCTAGTTCGTCCGCAGTCGCAGCAGCACAGGCAGAGTCGTCCGCTGCGGACATGGGCATCATCAGCGAGAAGTTGGACCGCATGGAGCTGATTGAGAAGAAGCAGTGCCAGAGCATCACGCAGATGGAGCAGATGGCACAGACTCTGAGCGACATGAAGACCCAGCTCATGTGCCTCCAGGAGGCACAGACGGCTTCACAGCCCCGTCTTCAGTCGCGAGGCGACTCCGGCAGCAGCAACAGCTCGTCCCAGCGCTCCAGCACCTTTCAGCAGCCTAGACAGGTTCATCTTGTACAGGCGGAGCCGTACCAGCAGCCGCATCCCACCTACCAGTCCCCACCATCTCCAGACATGCAGATGGTGGTCTACCAGCCGGATCCGCCTCTGGCAGTACTCCCGTCAGCCCCCTACGATGCAGAGCCGTTGATGGATGTCAACGGGATTTGGTATGACCGCCCCCAGCCTGGAATCCGATGAGACCATCCCGGATTCAGGTGGGGGAGTGGAGGTACCCAGCCCCAGCAGCAGTCATCCGGTCAGGGAGGGCAGTACGCCCAGCAGAGAGATCACCAGCCGCAGCAGCAGCCCCCAGCATACCAGTCACACCAGCCTTCGTCCTTCGGTCCTCGTCCCTATCAGCAGCAGGGACAGTCTTGGAGACGTGAGCAGCAGGCTCACCCAGCATACCAGCAACATCCTTCCTCCTACCCCTCTCAGCAGCACTAGCAGCAGTTCCAGCAGCCTCAGCACCAGAGAGGCTACCCGTCGGGCTCCCATGAGAGCCCCGCCTTGGATGATATAGCCCACCTCCTCACGGACCAGCAGGCTACGTTTAGACGGGAGATGGACGAGTTCCGCCCGGAGATGCGGGACCTTGTGAGAGGGAAGGCCGCCATTCCTGCATAGATCGAGCTGAATCCGAACAACCTGAAGAGGAAGTCTGAGCAGGTAGTTTCCACTGAGCATGCCACTCCTAGTGACCCATTTGATGATATGTCTTCGGATCTATTTGATGGTGATTTTGTTACACTTAGGAGCGGTAGAGCACCAGCAGGCGGTGCCTCATCTGAGCGACGACGCGAGGAGCCACCCAGGGCGCCAGATGAGGAGGAGGAGAGCGGTACTGAGGCCGCAGATGATGACGGTGGTACTGATGCCACCAAGGATGCTGATTCCACCGGCAGTACTGAGGCCGCCGCTTCACCAGTTCGACGAGGTGGTACTGATGCCACCAGTATAGCCGAGCCAGCCCGCGGTACTGAGACCGCGAGACGTCCAGTTGCAGAGCCAACCAGAGGTGGTACTGATGCCACCAGAGTTCATTTTGATAGAGATGTTGTCTTTCCTCGTGTTGATGTATCTCAGAACTCTATTTTGAATAAAGGAAAAGGTTTAGCTTCTTCTGGTCCCACTGTGGTGCTTGATGTATGTGCGGATCCGGCCGTCGAGCCGTCTAGGCCTTTTCCTAGTCCTTCATCTGCGAAGGACCCTGTGATCCCCTTTCCTAGAACCCTTCAGATGGGGAAGGGGAAGAAAAAAGAAAAAGACCCAAAAAAGAGAGAGCAGGAGGAATTCAGCCAGAGCATGATCGACAGATTTCACATCCAGCTGACCCCCAGGAGGCTTTGCAGCACATCCCCCTTCTTCAGCGATCTTTGAGAGATAGGACCATAGTCAGGAGGAGGAGGAGGAACCACACTTCAGAGATTCATGTGCTGACGAAAGCCACGTGTTTCACGATCCAGAACCGTCTGCCGGCCAAGAGGCCAGATTCAGGGGCCCCGTATGTCAGATGTCAGATTAGTGAGCAGAGGTTCGACCGGACTTTATTAGATAGCGGATCGTCGATCAACCTTCTTCCGGCAGCCCTTCTCGACCGCTTCGAGTTGGGCACTCTTAGACAGAGCAGGACAGTCCTTCAGTTTGCTGATCGATCTGTCAAGAGGCCGAAGGGGTTGTTGCGAGACGTTATCGTCACGATTCAGGGCCTGCAATTCCCCGTGGACTTCGTAGTGTTGGACATGGAGATCCCTGATTCAGTGGCCGATACCCCCATCATCCTTGGTCGTCCGTTCTTGGCCACAGCCAAGGCGGTGACTGATCATGACAGCGGGAAGGTGTACTTTCGCGTCGAGGGCGAGAGTATACAAATAGAGACGGTCGAGGACTACAGAGCCAGAGAGAGCACTCTCAGAGGCTAGCACAGATTCAGAGCAGCTGACAGACGCAGAGCCAGACATCCACCAGGACTGTGATTTTGTGATCACAGACGACGAGGCAGTATGGGCAGATCCTGCAGCACAGGCCATCCTCTCATTTTCAGATACAGCTGATGCTGAGATGATAGCAGAGGAGAGTCTGGAGAGCACAGCCCTGGTCCAGGATACTACAGAGGCAGCAGAGCCGGTCCTTGATCGCGACACGACTATCAGTGATGGTGGTGCTGAGGCCACCTTGTGTTACGGTGGTACTGATGCCACTGCGTTTGATGCAGATCCCTCGGATTCAGAGTCTGATTGGGCAGATTGTGATGATCAGATGCCAGACTTGAGTCCACTTGAGCCGATAGATGAGGAGGAGGTAGATGCAGAGCAGATCAGAGACAGCACAGTTGAGCAGCCTTCTCCAGATCCAGTTTGCGAGATTTCGCTTTCTCTCTCCCAGGCGGATTTGGCAGACTTAGCAGCATTGACACATTTCCTTCCGCAGCCAGATTTGCCAGCTCCCAACTGTCCAGAGCTGAAGCCGCTCCCTACTTCGCTGAAGTATCGATTCCTTGCGGGCGAGCCTGAGATGTACCCAGTCATCATCTCTGCCGATATGACTGGAGAGCAAGAATCTCGTTTGATGGGGGTTCTTGAAAAGAACCGCAAGGCAATCGGATGGAGCGTAGCAGATCTCCATGGGATTAGTCCAGCAGTGTGCTCCCACCATATCTATCTCGAGGAGGGGGCGAAGCCGTCGCGTGAGTTCCAGCGGCGACTGAACCCCAACCTGAGAGAGGTCGTGATGAAGGAAATATCGAAATGGTGGAGTGCAGATTTTATTTATCCCATTTCCGACTCCAAGTGGGTCAGCCCCTTGCATGTGGTGCCCAAGAAGACGGGCATCACGACTGTGATCAGTGAGTCGGGAGAGGAGATTGCTACACGAGTACCCACCTCTTGGAGGGTCTGTGTTGACTACAGGAGACTCAACCAGGCCACCAAGAAGGATCATTTCCCCCTGCCTTTTATTGACCAGATCATTGAGAGACTGGCAAGGAAGAGCCATTATTGATTCCTGGATGGGTACTCGGGCTACAACCAGGTGGCCATCGCTCCTGAGGACCAGGAGAAGACCACCTTTACCTGTCCCTTTGGTACATATGCCTTTCGACGCATGCCATTCAGTCTATGCAATGCCCCTGCGACTTTTCAGAGGTGCATGCTGTCGATCTTTTCGGACATGGTAGGGGAGTGTTTGGAGGTCTTCATGGACGATTTCTCGGTCTACGGTGACGGATTCGACTCCTGTCTTGACTGCCTAGATCGAGTACTCCAGCGATGTATTGAGTATCATTTGGTTCTATCTTGGGAGAAGAGTCACTTTATGGTGACTCAAGGGACGGTGCTTGGCCACATCATCTCCAACAGGGGCATGGAGGTGGATCCGTCCAAGGTTGATGTCATTAGAAAACTCGCACCGCCGTCCAATTTGAGGCAGCTACGGTCATTCCTGGGGCACGTTGGATTTTATAGGAGATTTATTCAGGATTTCAGCAGGATTGCCCAGCCGTTGACTGACCTCTTGACGAAAGACACCGAGTTCCTTGTCGATGACAAGTGTCTTTCGGCCTTTGTGACTCTCCAGCAGTGTGTGATTGAGGCTCCTGTCCTCCAGCCGCCTGATTGGTCTCTCCCATTCGAGATCATGACGGACGCCTCCGATTTTGCCGTAGGGGCAGTGCTGGGACAGAGGAGGGATGGAGTTCCATTTGCCATTCACTACGCTAGCCGCACATTGGATTCCGCTCAGCGGAATTACACGGTTACAGAGAAGGAGATGCTAGCCGTAGTGTTTGCCCTAGATATGTTTCGATCGTATATCATTGGATCTAGAGTGACTTTGTACACAGATCACACCGCCATAAGGTACCTTATGGCAAAGAAGGATGCCAAGGCCAGACTTACGAGATGGATCCTTCTACTCCAGGAGTTCGACATTGAGATCAAGGATAAGCCTGGAGTCAAGAATGTGGTGGCGGATCATCTCTCCCGCTTAGAGCAGCCTGAGGAGTTTGAGCAGATTGACCCCATTCGAGATACCTTCCCAGATGAGGCGATCCTTGCTATCGCCTCACTCTCGTGGTATGCCGATATTGTGAACTTTCTCGTTGCTGGGAAGGTCCCACAAGATTGGCCCAGACAGAGGCTTGAGACCTTCCTTGCGAAGGCCAAGTCCTACCATTGGGAGGATCCCATCCTTTACCACGAAGGAGGGGATAGCGTATGGCATCGGTGTATTCCTCAGGAGGAGCACCATAGCGTCCTCACTTACTGCCACAAGCTTGAGGCAGGAGGACATCATTCTGGGTGGAGAACGGCACAAAAAGTGCTCCAATCCGGCTTGTGGTGGCCTACCCTCTTCAAGGACTCTGATGAGTTCGTGAAGAGGTGTACTGACTGTCAGAGGATGGGCACTTGTGGACAGCGTGATATGGTGTCGATGCAGCCCATTCACTTCTGTGAGGTTTTTGACGCATGGGGCATCGATTTCATGGGTCCATTCCCTAAGAGTCAGGGATTTGAGTACATTCTGTTGGCCGTAGATTATGTTAGTCGTTGGGTGGAGGCCATCCCCGCCCGAGCCGCTGATGCGAGGACAGTTTGCAGATTTTTGAGGAAGCACATCATCACGCGGTTCGGGGTTCCACGAGTTTTGATTTCTGATGGGGGATCTCACTTCATCAACGACCAGGTGAAGGCCCTTGCTAGCGAGTTCGGTATAGACCATCGTGTTGCTACACCTTACCATCCACAGACGAATGGTCTAGCCGAGGTGTCGAATAGGGAGATCAAGACTATATTGCAGAAAGTCGTCCGACCTGACCGAAAGGATTGGTCACAGCTTTTGGACTCGGTCTTGTGGGCATATAGGACGTCTTTCAAGACACCATTGGGCACATCTCCCTTTCGCCTCGTATATGGCAAGCCGTGCCATTTACCTGTTGAGCTGAGGCACAAGTCACTTTGGGCGGTCACACATATTCTTATGGATCCAGATGGTATGGGAGACCAGAGGAGGGCAGAGTTGGCAGCCTTGGAGGAGCTTAGAGATACAGCTTTCTCGAACAGCCTACATTATAAGGAGAAAGTGAAGGAGTGGCATGATTCTCATATCAGCCACAAGCATTTTGAGATTGGACAGAGAGTATGGTTGTTTGATGCGAGGCTACGTCTATTTCCAGGGAAGCTACAGAGCAAATGGAAGGGACCCTACTTGGTCAGAAAGGTACACGACAACGGTAGCATTGATATATCTGAGTTGTCTTCTGAGAGTACCTTTCGAGTGAATGGCCAGCGGCTCAAACCATTTCTAGATCATGAGCCGCGGGTCGCTAATCTTGCCCCTATTCATTTTGCGTGAGATGTGGTCTTTGATTCACATATAATGCATCTCACGCCTAAGTTTCACTGTTCCTCCGCCTTGTATAGATCCAGATGTCCATATCACTACATTCCTTAGTCCCACATCCCTTTCTTCATCTTTTGATTATGCTATACTTAGGGTGCACTTTACCCTAAGTATAGGGGGGATGTGAGACCTTTTGAGTATTTCTTTTGTTTCTGCCTACCCCTGTTTTGCTGCCTATACTTAGGGATATTTCACCCTAAGTATAGGGGGGGTAGACCCTGTACATTCTCCACTCGGTTTTCCCTTAGTGTACAGCCTGCTATACTTAGGATTATTTAATCCTAAGTATAGGGGGAAGGCCCGAGACCCTCTTGACTTTTTCACTCATTCTTCTTTGTATATAGCCTTTCTTTTCACTTCCCTATACCTAGCACGAGTTATGCCTCCTTCATCGCTCTTGACTCTGAGGACATCGTTCGAGCTAAGTATAGGGGGGTGTGTATATATTTCATATATACTTCAGCCATAACTCGTACTTTGTGTGAGTGTGTTAATAAATAAAATGGCTAAAAATCACAAAAATTAAAAATTTTTCATGTACATAACACTCTTTTATTTGCACATAAATAGCTAGTGTACAAATTATTTTTGTAAAAATGATTTCAAAAATCTTTTGTGTAAAGTTTGTGTAAATATTTTCCTATCAAAATTATGTATATAGTACAAAATTTTTCCAAAATGTTTTGAAAATCAAAAGTTTTCAAAAATCTTGTGTAAATATGTGTAAATATCTTTTTGCAAAACTTGCACTCCATGCATCATCCATTCATGATTTCAAAACATTTTTCAAAAATTTTGCATGTCTGTAAAATCTGTGTAAATAAGCATCTTTTTGTACATATGTATATAGTTTTTCTGGATGATAGTTGACATTTAAACTAGCCTGGAATCAAATTGAGGAATGGAGCTTGATTAAGATCTTAATCCACCTAACTTCTAAGAGGAACCTTATAGGGCTTAGGTTTAAGGCTTTTCAGGTCCATGGTGACTTAATTCTTTGAGTCCACTAGGCTATGATCACATGTCATCTCAATGAGCCTAAGTAGAGCACTTAACAACAACACATGACTCATATAGATTATGGCTTTACTTGGACACCAGCACTATGCACCGAGCTCTCCACGGATGAGGTGGTGAGGAGGCAGTCTTCCTTGACTTGGGGTAGCATATGAGGGTAGTACTTCTAGGCGGAACCTCTCTTCTTCTTCTAGTGAAGGAAGTGCGTCTCAACTTAGTCTGGTTGCCATGAAGTCTAACGACGGGAGTTGTGGGTTGCAATAAAGCTTCAAAAGAGGGATAGTCTACTGGCTCAAGAGGAAAAACTCCTTGTATATATGATGCACATGTATATGTTGTACAGATGCACTTGAAAAAAAATGTGCAAAAAGAAAATAACTCCAAAAAAAAGTGGTGGTCTGATAGAAAATGATAATCCCACCGGAGTATGTATATAGAGTGCAATAAGCAAAGCTTGGTTTCATGTTCCACCTGTTGTAGCTTGCAGCAGGGAGACTGTGCTACACTGGTCAAGCTCCCAAGGGTACTTGGCTACACTGGCCTTGACCCATTCTCTTCTTCCCCCTCTTCTTGAGCTGGTTGAACTTGAACTTAGAAGGGAATACCTTGCTCCTCGAGGAAAGAGTGGCCAGATTGAGGTCATAGAGTTACCTTGTTAGGGAGGGTTGTCAAGTTGCCATTTCTGAGGTGGAGAGCTTAGACCTCACATTCACAGGACAAGGAAAGATTCATGGTCTTCAGGGTTTGTGATTGATGACTTGTTCTGATCTGGAGCATTGAGGAGTCTTGGTTATAGATTAGTGGAACTTAGAGGTTGTTGAGTTTTAGACATAAGTCCAAATAAGGTTCCGACACATTAATAATCCAAAGATCTGATCGAGCTCCATACCTTAATTTAATGAAGGCAAGTTTAATAATCAACCTTGATCCATGTACATCCTCTTTTTCTTTCTTTCTTTTTCACTTCTTTTTCAAATAAGTGTTTGCTAAGGGACTAGCAAAGTTAAGTATAGGGGAGTGATGAATACCCATTCATCACTCTTTATTCTTATATTTTAGATACAAAAACCTTTGCAAATACATGTAGATATGTGTAAATACAAATAATTATCAAAAGCATGCATTGTGTAAAAACCTATAATTAGCATGTTTTTATGCAAAAATAAAAGAATAAAGATTAAAAAGAAAAAGAGGGAAATATTTAGAATAAATATTGAGCAACCTAACCCAAGGGAGGGCTCAGCATGGGCCTGACCGCATAAAAACCAAAGTAGAGGGAGATAGGGGCTCAGGTGTAAATATTTATGTAAATAAATAAAAATATTTTCCTCACCAAAAATATGCTTGTAAATATTTGTACATATTTCTAAATATTAAAACAAAAGATAAAAATATAAAAATTAAAAAGGAAACAAAAATACCACCTTCATCATTTACATAAACCACTTCTATGTATTTATTTAACCTTGTAAATAAATAAAATTAATTTCCAAACTTTTTGTAAGTATTCTATGTTATATATTGTAAATAAATAAAATAAAAACAATTAAAACAAAAGAAAAATAAAAATAGCAAAATTAAAAATACAAAAATATATTGCACATATACCATGTATATAGATGTATATATATTTATTTTACCTATGTAAATAAATAATAAAAATAAAATAAAAATACCCTTTTTATTCCTTATTTTATAATGAAAATATATAAAATATAAAATAAGAATAAAATTGCACAAAAATAACAATTAAAAAAATCAAAAATCAAAACCCTATATATTGTATGTATACCTATGTATAGTACTATATTGTATATAGCTTATTTTTATTTCGAAAAAATTATTAAAAATCACCAAAAAATAGAAAAAATAAAAATAAAAATCTTTCATGTTATAAGTTTTTGTTGAATCGGGGCCTAGCTACCCTTAATTTTCACTTCAAAATTCAGCCACGTGGCCTGATTCTATTGGGTCCTGGGGATGTTGACCGCCCGGTCAACTACCCCCCCCCCCCAGGACCACTTTGCACGGTCCTTAGCGGGTCCCCTGATTTCTCGGATTTTTCCCCGCTAAACCCGAATGCCTATCACCTAAATTCCGGGTCCAAATCCTTAACCTCGCATCCGACATCCTTGCCGGAGCCGCATCCTCGGGATCCGCGCGCTCCAGAGCTTGCCCGGACCTCTCCTAGCCGGACCCCTAGCCATATAAAGCCGTAGCTCCGCCACCTGATTGCACCATCTTTGGCCATTTGTTTCCTCCTCATGTGAGCTCCAGAGAGTGCGTGAGGTGACAGCTCGCGTCTGAGCCTGTTGAAGCGAGGAGAGGAGGTGAGTCCATCGATCCGGCGAGCACAGCCGTCGTAGCTCCGCCACCAGCGCGAGCTTCGAGCCTCGGAGGGAGACGATCCTTGAGGCGACGACCAGGAGCTTCAGCAGCTCCTCCCCAGTCTCTCCGACCACCCAGGTAGCCCCTTAGGCTTTCCTTTTTCGCCGATTTCCATTTACGCCCAAATCGCGCCGCCGCCGTATATCTTCGATTCCGACCACTCCATTACCCCTTTCGATCATCGGAGTCGACCATCGCATTCACCGTCTTCCGACGCACCTTCTGCACCCCTCCGCTCAAACCAGCTCGTACAGGAGCTGGGAACCGAGCTCCTCCGTCCACCACCTTCGCCGGAGCTCGCCATTCCGACCCACTGTTCACCGTCGCTACGCCTAATCGGGTCGAGGCAATTTGCCCTCGACCCCCGAGTCTCCTGAGTTATTTTGCAGGTGCTACCAAGCCCATCTGAGGGCTTTGGTCATTCAGGCCAGGAGGCCCAGCTCAGCCGACCTCGCCCGAGCTTCTCGGAGCTCGGCTCGATCATCGGAGCCTACCGGCAAAAGCGGGAGCCATCCACGATTCTTCTCCGACATTCAGAGTGCTCCCAGGAGGTCAGCTGCGCTCGCACGAGGCCGGCGAGTCTCGCCGGGGACCTGTTCTTCCAGCATCCTCCATCGTCGTTCGATCAGCCTCCTGCTCCAGGCGCCATCTGGACCGTTCGTCCCTGGAGCTCCCTTCGACGTCAGATCTGAGGAGTCTGATCCCAGCCATCAGATCTACACGTGGCTCGGCCCCGACCGTTGTCCGAGAACCCCAGCGCTGGCGTGCCACTTGATTCAGACCGTAGATCCCTCCACGTGGCAGCCATCCAGCCGCTCCGCTTAATAAAGGGTAATTTACCCTTAGGCCCTGTCTTTCTTTCTATTTCATTTTAGTCCTGTAAATATTGAACTTAGTTGTTTAGTTTTAGGGTTATTTGCATAGTGGACCTCGTACTTTATTTTATTTGCTTATATACCCCTGTGCGTTGTATGACACGTGCTTCGTCACGTGTTTGTCTAGATTATTTGCAATAGAGGCCCCTGTAGTTCTGGTTGTTCCTGATTGAATGAAAAGTTTTACTTATTTGCATTTATACCCCTGTGCGTGGTTTATTTGAGCATGTGCGTTATATTTTGGGTATTTTGCGAATAGGCCCCTGGACTTTTGGTACCTGTTACCAATAAGTCCTCGGGACTTATTTTTATTACATTTGGGTCCCTGAGTGCCCCAGGCACGCGCGTGGCGCGTGTTTTGCTGGGAAAATTGCACCAGACCCCCCAGACTCTTGGGTATTTGCACTTTGGTCCCTGTGCAAAGTGCCCCTTCTTTGTTTTTGATTAAAATAGCAAAACACCTCCAAATCCAACGAAAATTGGATACATAGCTCCTGCCATGGTGTAAAATTTTCGTGGATTTTTTAGGACATTTTTGATTTCGTTTGATATTTTTAAAAATTCAAAAACCTTTAATTTTGTTACTGTCTAACTTGAAAAATCACAAAAAAATATTAAAACTCACTTAAAAATTCCACAAAAATTAGCTACTGTCTATTTTATTTAGTTTGATTTTCTAGCCAATTTTGGCTATTTTTCATTACTTAAAACCACTAAAAACTTAAAAACACTCAAAAACTTATAAAAATTCTAGTAATTAAATTAAAAACAATAAAATTGGTGTCTAAATTTTCCTCATTTTATCTTCTTTACAGGAAAAAAAAGCCAAAAACAATAAAATTGGTGTCTAAATTTTCCTTATTTTATCTTCTTTACAGGAAAATTACCTCTCGGCCATTTTGAGGCTCTTAGATATTTTATCTAGGGCTTTTTGGCTCGGCTGGACAGTACCCTTTATTTTAGTCACTGTTTGATTTTTAGAAAATTAAATAAATATCAGAAAATTCTCAAAAATTCACCAAAAACACTTAAAATTATAAAACACATAAAAATATTTTTGTTTGAATTTTTGGTTGATTTTTAGTGCTTTAAATAAATTGTTGAAGTGAGTGTTTACTTGTTTTTCTTATTTTCTTTATACATTAAAAATCCAAAAAAAATATAAAATAAATTAAAAACCACTAAAAATAGTTTCTCCTTTTATTTTATTTCTTTTTACTACTTCGTAGGCCGAGAGGCCAACCCGTGCTCCTTGAGTTCGACCCTGGTTGCTATACCAGGTTAATCCAATAGCAGGACTGCTGTTTTGAGTTTTGACCGATTTTATCTATTCTGAGTGGTTCATTTTTCTTGATTGACATCGTCTGATTGCTTGGGTCGCAAGGACCTATTTAGTACCTTATACCCGAGTGCTCAGGCATGTCATCACCCGCTCAGATTGAGATGAACCCTGACAATCTGAAGAGGAAGTCTGAGCAGGTATAGTTCACAGAGACTACCACTCCTAGTGATTATTTGGGTGATATTTCTTCCTACATAATTGATGTTGATTTTGTGACACTTAGGAGAGGTAGGATGCCAACCAACGGTGCCTCGTCTGAGTGACAACCACTCGGAGATCCAGGAGCGCTAGACGAGGAGGATAGCGGTGCCAATGCTGCTCATGATGTTGATGACGGTGGTGTTGACGTCACCAAGGAGGATGATCCAGGTGACGGTATTAAGGTCGTCATATCTCCATATGCAGTCGGTGGTACTGATGCCACCATTCTTTCAGATGTTGAGTCAAAGTACGGTGTTGATGTCACGAAGACTAATGTCGTGGGTGATGTTGATGCCACCAGTTTTCATTCAGTTGTGTTTCCTTCTGTTGATGTATCTCAGAACAATTTTGAGAAAAACAAAAAAAAATAGAAAAATGGAAAAGACCAAAAATATAAATAAAGGAAAGATTTCTTTACCCTCTTCGAGTCTGTATATGTTGCATAATGATCTTGGTATGGACTCCATTCCCCCCACATACACAGGAACCTCTTCTAGCCCTCTATCTGAGGAGGGCCCAGCCATCCCCTTCCCTCAAGCACTCCGCTTGGAAAAGGGGAATAAAAAAAGAAAATCCAAAAAAGATACAGCAGCTAGAGTTCGGCCAGCAGATGATCGACAGATTCCAGAATCAGCTGACTCTACAGGAGGCACTTGAGCACGTCCCTCTCTTCCAGAAGAACTTGAGATAGAAGACCAGTATCCGTAGGAAGAGAAGGAACTACAACACCGAGATTCATGTGCTCACTCGTGCCACATGCTTCGCCATCCAGAACCAGTTATCAGCCAAGAGGCCAGATGCAGGAGCTCCATATGTCAGATGCCATATTCATGAGCAGTGGTTCGATTGGACTCTATTAGACAGTGGTTCTTCCATCAACCTTCTTCTGGCAGCCTTACTCTACCAATTCAAGCTTGGCCCTCTCGACGGAGAAGGACAGTCCTTCAGTTTGCTGATAGATCTGTCAAGAAGCCGAAGGGGTTGCTGAAGGATGTGGTCATCACAATTCAGGGCTTAAAATTCCCTGTGGACTTTGTTGTATTGGACATTGAGATCTCTGAGTCGGTGACGGATACCCCCATCATATTAGCATTTCCATTGTTGGCCACAGCCAAGGCGGTGTCCAACCATGATAGTGGAAGGTATACTTTCACATCGGGGGAGAAAGTGTATAAATAGAGACGATCGACGAGACCAGATCATGAGATTCAACCTGTTCCGAGTAGTCCAGTGATGCAAGGCAGATGACAGATATAGAGCATGACTTCCACCAGGAGTGTGACTTCCTGATTACAGATGATGAAGCAGTTTGGACCGACCCCATATCATGAGCTCTTATCACACCTTCAGAAGCTGCAGAGTTACAAATTCTAGTAGTTGAGAGTTCGGATAGCACACTCTTGGTAGAGTACACAGTTGAGGTTGATGATTGCAGGCAGGATAGTGAGGCAGAATATATTTCATGTGATTCTGATTCAGATCCCTTGAATGTAGACATTGATTGAGCAGAGTTTGATGAGTATTTGTCATGTCTGGTTCCCACAGAGCAGATAGCTAGGGTGGAGACTAAGCCAGTGCTAGTCACAGACACACCAGCAGGGCCATCTTCGCTAGATTCACATGATCAGCAAGAGTTTTCCCATGCAGATTTGGTTGCTTTCACATAGACATTTCAGAAGCCAGATTTGCTAGCTCCTAGTTGCCTAGAGTTGAAGCCCTTGCCACACTCGCTTAAGTATAGATTCCTTGCGGGCGAGCATGAGATGTACCCAGTTATTATCTCAACAGACTTGACTGGAGAGAAGAATCTCGTTTGATGGAGGTTTTTGAAAGAAACTGCAAGGCAATTGGTTGGAGCGTAGTTGATCTCCAAGGGATAAGTCTGGCCCTATGCTCCCACCATATTTATCTCGAAGAGGACGCTAATTCCTCGCGTGAGTTCCAGCGACGAATGAACCCGAACCTTCAACATGTGGTTATGAAAGAATATCGAAATGGTGGAGCTCTAATTTTATCTATCCCATCTCTAACTTTCAAGTGGGTTAGTCCACTACATGTGGTGCCTAAGAAGGCGGGCATCACTACAGTTGTGAGTGAGTCTGGAGAGGAGATCGCTACACGGGTACTTACTTCTTGGAGGGTCTGTGTGGACTACAGACGATTGAATCAGGCCACCAAGAAGGATCATTTCTCTCTATTGTTTATTGATCAGATCACTGAGAGGCTAGCCGTGAAGAGTCACTACGGCTTTCTTGACGGGTACTCCGGCTATAATCAAGTGGCCATAACGCCTGAAGACCAGGACAAAATGGTATTCACCTGTCCATTTGGGACATATGCTTTCATACAGATGCCCTTTGGTCTATGTAACACCCCGACGACATTCCAAAGATGCATGTTGTCCATCTTTTCGGGCATGGTGGGAGATTGGTTAGAGGTCTTCATGGATGATTTCTCGGTCTACAGTGACAGTTTGAAGCTTGTCTTGATTGCCTAGACCACATACTTTAGCACTGTATTGAGGTTCATCTCATTTTATCCTGGGAGAAGAGCCACTACACGGTGATTCAGTGGACGGTTCTTGGTCATATCTTCTCCAATAGGGGCATGGAGGTCGATCCGACCAAGGTGGATATCATCAAGAAACTCAATCCACCGTCCAACATGCGGCAGTTGCGGTCTTTTCTGGGGAATGTCGGTTTCTACTGACGATTCATTTAGGATTTCAGTAGGATTGCATGACCGCTTACTGATCTGCTGACGAAAGATACCGAGTTCATTGTAGATGATAACTGTCTAGCGTCCTTCGAGACTCTCAAGGGATTAGTTGTCGAGGTTCATGTCCTTCAGCCACCTGACTGGTCTCTCCCATTTGAGATCATGACAGATGCTTTTGATTTTGCCATAGGAATTGTGCTAAAACAGCGGAGGGATGGATTGCCATATACCATTCCCTACGCTAGCCTCACTTTGGATGCTGCCCAGCGGAACTTCACTATCACAGAGAAGGATATTCTAGTCATAGTCTTTGCCTTGGATAAATTCAGATCTTATATTCTTAGATCCAGAGTGACGATTTACTGACCATACTGCCATCAGGTACCTCATGGCAAAGAAGGATGCCAAAGCGAGATTGTATAAATGGATCCTTCTACTCCAAGAGTTTGATATTGAAATTAAGGATAAGCCTGGAGTTAAGAATGTGGTGACGGATCATCTCTCCCGGTTAGAGAACCTTGAGGATTCAAAGCATACAACACATATCACAAAGACCTTCCCAGATGAGGAGATCCTTGCTATAGCCTCACTTCCATGGTACACCGACATTGTGAACTATCTTATTGCCAATAAAGTTCCACAAGGTTGGCCCAGACAGTGACTTGAGACTTTCCTAGCGAAGGCCAAGTCTTACCATTGGGAGGACCCCTTCCTTTATCATGAAGGAGGGGATAGTGTCTAGCGTCGGTGCATTCCTCAGGAGGAGCACCATAGCATCCTCGCATACTGTTACAAGCTTGAGGCAGGAGGACATCATTCTCGGAGGAGAACATCATAGAAAGTTCTCCAATCCGGCCTATGGTGGCCTATCCTCTTCAAGGATTTTGATGAATTCGTGAAGAGGTGTACTGATTGTTAGAGGATGGGCACCTACGGGCAGTGTGATATGATGACGATGCAGCCCATTCACTTCTGTGAGGTTTTTGATGCATGGGGCATTGATTTTATGGGTCCATTCCCTAAGAGTCAGGGATTTGAGTACATTCTGTTGGTTGTACATTATGTGAGTCGTTGGGTTGAGGCCATCCACGCCCGAACCGCAGATGCTAAGACTCTTTGCTGATTTTTGAGGAAAATATCATTTC
Source organism: Ottelia alismoides (assembly GCA_037367405.1). Taxonomy (NCBI): domain Eukaryota; kingdom Viridiplantae; phylum Streptophyta; class Magnoliopsida; order Alismatales; family Hydrocharitaceae; genus Ottelia; species Ottelia alismoides. The sequence goes on along the minus strand of JAZKJV010011120.1, from coordinate 743,269 downwards.
ACAGTTCGGGGTGCCTAGAGTTTTTATATCTGACGGGGGTCTCATTTTATTAATGACAGGGTAAAGGCCCTTGCTAATGAGTTCAACATAGACCATCGAGTTGCCACTCCATATTACCCTTAGACCAGTGGTCTTGCTAAAGTATCGAACAAGGAGATCAAGACAATATTGCAGAAGGTCGTCTTCCCAAATCGAAAGGATTGGTCAGAGCTTTTGGACTCGGTCTTGTGTGCATATCGGACTTCCTTCAAGACACCTTTGGGTACTTCTCCCTTTCGTCTTGTTCATGGCAAGCCATGCCATTTACATGTGGAGATAAAGCACAAGGCACTATGGGCAGTCACTGAGATATTATTAGATCCAGAGAGTATAGGAGATCAGAGGAAGGTAGAGTTGGCAGCCCTGGAGGATCTTAGACACAGCCTTTTCGAGTAGCCTACAGTATAAGGAGAGAGTGAAAATATGGCATGATTCTCATATCAGCCATAAGCAGTTTAGCCGAACCAGCGAGTATGGCTATTTGATGCAAGGTTGAGATTATTTTCAGGGAAGTTACAGAGCAAGTGGAAGGGACCATATCTAGTCCGAAAGGTGCAGGACAATGGCAGCATTGACATATCTGAGATATCGTCGGATTCCACCTTTCGAGTTAACAGTCGGCGCCTGAAGCCTTATCTAGATCATGATCCGTTGATCATTGACGATGCCCCGATTCATTTTGCTTGAGATGTGGTCTTTGACTCACATAATTTACAACTCATGCCTGATTATCACTTTTTCCCCGCGGTTGTATAGATCCAGTTGTCCATATCACACATTCTTTGGTCTAACACCTCATCTTCATCTTCTGATTATGCCATACTTATGGTGCACTTTACCCTAAGTATAGGGGGTGTCCGACTCGTGATTATCTGTTTCTTTCTTTTTACCTTTGTTTTGATGCATATACTTAGGGATACTTTACCCTAAGTATAGGGGAGGTAAACAATGCACATTCTATCCCTCGGTCTTTCCCTTGTGTACAGACTTTTATACTTAGGATTACTTGATCCTAAGTATAGGGGGATCACCGACTTCTATTCATTGCATTCTTTTATCGCCATTGTAGCATAGCCTTCTTTTAACTTCTCAATACTCAGCACGAGTTATGTCTTCCTTTCATTGCTCTTTGATCACTCTAAAGACATCGTTCGAGCTAAGTATAAGGGGTGTCGTATATATTTTATATATACTTTAGCCATAACTCATACTTCGTGTGAGTGTGTTAATGGCTAAAAATCTTATACCTAAAAATAACAAAAATTTTAAAATTTTCTTGCATTCTTTCTTGCACATACATGTTTGTAAAAAAAATATTTTTGTACAAATGTTTGTAAAATTGTTTTGTGAGTAAAACTTGTGTAAATATTTTTGTATAAAAATTATGTATATAATACAAAATTTTTGAAAAATGTTTGAAAAATAAAATTTTGCAAAAATCTGTTTGTAAATGTGTAAATATTTTGCAGATACTTTCCTTCTTTATTGCTTTCAAGCATTTTTCAAAAAATTTGCATATTTCGAAAACTGCATCAAAAAGAATTTTGTACATATTTTTGTATATTCTTCTTAATCATGGTTGACATTTAAACCTGTCTGGAATTAAATTGGGAAATGGAGCTTGGTTAAGACCTTAATCCACCTAACTTTCAGAGGAACCTTATACGATTTGGGAGTTAAGACTTTTCAGGTCCATTAGTGACTTAATTCTTTGAGCCCACTATGTTATGTTCACATGTCATCTTGATGAACCTAAGTAGAACACTTAACAGCACACACATGACTCTCATAGGCAATGGCTTTACTTGGACCAACACCTTACACATAGCCCCACACGAATGAGGTGGTAAGGAGGCAGAATTCTTTGGCTTGGAGTAGAATACGAGGGTAGTACATCTAGGTGAAACCTCTCATCTTCATTTACGGAGGGATGTACATCTCAACTTGGTCTAGTAGCATTGAGGTCTAAAGACACGAGTTGTGGGTTGCAATATTGCTTCAAAAGAGGGATAGTCTACTGTCTCAAGAGGAAAACTCCTTATATATATGCTGCACCATGTAGATATGTTGTACATATTCACATCAAAGATGCAAAATCAAGAAAAACTCCAAAAAAAGTGGGCATTCCTGATTGAAAATAAAATGCCTGTCGGAGTGTATATAGTGAATAAACCAAAGCTTCTGTATCCCATCTTCTCATCTCATAAAGCTTGCAGTGATAGACATAGCTACCCTGGTTAGGCTCCCAGGGATACGTGACTACACTGGCCACGGTCCATTCTCTTCTTTCCCCCTCTTCTTGAGCCAAGTGCACTTGAACTTAGAAGGGAATACCCACTCCTCGAGGAAAGAGCTACTATATTGAGGAATTACAGTTACCTTGTTCAGGGAGGTTGTTGCCTTGTTATTTTTTGGGATGAGCTACATATCACTTACACAGTATAAGGAAAGATGCATAATCATTAGAGTTTGCATATTTAGACTTGTTCTGATCTATATTATTGAGGAGTCTTGACCATAAAATAGTGGAACTTAGAGGTTTTTGAGTCTTAAACCTATTTCCCAATAAGGTTCTGACAAACTAATAATCTAAAGGTCATACTTCAATTTAATGAAGATATGTTTAATAATAAACCTTGATTCTTTTCCTTTTTCTTTTTATTTTCTTTAACTTCTTTTTCAAATAAGTATTTGCTGAGGGACTAGCAAAGGTAAAGTATAGGGGGGTGATTAATCCCTGATTCTCACTCTTTATTCTTTTATTTTAGCTATTTATCTTGGCAAAGTATCATGTAAATACTTGTAAAAACAATAACTTAGCAAATTGCATGTTTGTGTTAATAGTACACAATTACCATATTTTTGTGCAAAAATAAAAGAATAAAAGAAAAGAAAAAGGAAGGAGGTATTTAGAATAAATACAGAGTGACCCAAACCCCAAGAGAAGGTCAAGCTTTGATCAGATCGCAAGATAAAATAAGTAGAGAGAGATAGGGTCCACTATGTATTGTATGTACTATATATACTTGTACCTATTAGCTATATATTTACTTCTAATAAAATAAAATATAATTATTTTTACTCCCTTGTATATATTTCTAGAAAAAATATAAATAAAAATCAGAAAAATTAAATAAAAATGAAAATAAAATATTCCTTTCATTGTACAAAACACATGTTTACATATTACTTGTACTATTTTTTAAATATCATTAAATGATCTATAAAAATCAAATAAAAATTTATTTATACTCCTAAAAATATGTTGTAAATAAAAAAATATAAAATAAAGGTTCTTATGTAAAAATAAAATAATAAAAATACTTTTACATAATACATAGGTATACTATACCTATACATAATACTATATATGATATACATCAATTTATTTTTCATAAAAATAATTAAAAATCACAGGAAAATAGCTTATAAAATAAGAAACATTTTTTATTTTATACAATTTTTTATTTAAAATCATTTATTATTTTTTATTGAATTTTCTTGTATTTTTGTAAATTTTGAATTCTCATTGGGCCACGTCCGAATGTTGACTCAGGTCAACGTCTCCTTCTAGCTGACCCAACCTGATTCTCTTCCTGCCAGAGCTTCTTCTCCTATTTTCCCTGATCGGGTGAGGCTTTCTTTTTCCTTGATTCCATTGCCCTATTCCTCTCCTAGGATCCATGATTCTTGTAGATCCCTAGGGAGGATCGGATCACCTTAGGGTTGCGCTCAACTCGTCGATTCTTCTAGATCCTTGGGCACCCTATATAATGCCTTCACCCACCTTCTGAGCAAAGGCGCTCGTACCTCGCCCCTTTCTTCACCCCTAGGTACCTTTATCTGCGTGAAAGCAGTCTGTGAGTGCCTTTGGATCGAAGCTTGGTGGCCTATACCTACAGCTCAACCACGTGGTCGAAGTGCTCAACCGTGTTTAGCCTCCCCGCCCGCCGTAGAGAGGTTGAGGCCAAGACCCTACCTCTCACTGTCGCTTGACCTTGTTGAGTTCATTAGTGGCCTCAGATACTGCCTTAGTCCACTACACCTCTCATTTCATTTCGATTCTTTGATTTTGTGCCGCCATCGTTCACTCGCTCCGACCAGCCAGTCGAAGCCCCATCTCGTATCCCTCTCCGTATCGATCTAATATCAGACACCCGCCACGCCTTATTACATAACATGTCCCCTTGAGTCCTGCTCATCAGAGCAGGATCAAGTCGGGTCTCCTTCCCCCATCTACGCCGGAGACCCAAAATCCATCCCCCGTTATTTATTCTACATATTCATGCAATAAAACCGGTAGAGCTACGCCCCTGAGTCGACCTTCCCTTTACAGATGCATGTAGGCATGGAGGAGCTCATTTGAGCCCCCAGTTGCTCAGGCAGAGCAACTGCAGGAGGAACTACCTCGTCCTGCACATCCGATCGTGGTTCCTTCATCGGAACCTCTCACAAGATGTGGACCACGCCAACGACCTTGCTGGACTCCTCCGAGCATTTGTCGGTATGTTGGATCTACATTCTCATTCTGTCCCCGACAAGTTCTTTCAGACTTTCTTTCCACCGTCGATGAGGAGCTTTGCCTCCCAGTTTTGATCCAGGTCGTACATCCTTGCCTTATTCAAAATGGCCGATCAAGACTGGGGATAGATCTGCGCCACACATTCACACCTTTTCAGAGTTGTCAGATCCGTACTGTAGCAGAGCATAACGACCGCACGTAGCCGACATTCCCTGGAGCATCGGATCTTAGGCCGCCATCTGATCAGAGTCGCAGGATAGCGACACCTCCCACGCACGCCATGTGCCTATATAGGGGTATTTTGCCCTTTTACCCTCGCATTTTTCTATATTACTATATAGTTCATTAAATAAAGTTGTAGTGCAAACATTTTACAGTTTGGACCTCCAGTTTTTGATATTTGCATTTTACTCCCTCCAAAACAGAGACACGTGTAGGTTCACGTGATTTTTAAATTAATTGCATGATATGTCCTAAACTTTAGAGTTGTTATGACTTGATTGGAAAGTTTTTGAGATTTGCATTTATACCTCTGTAAGGCTTGTTCACGTGACATGTGCCTGTTTATTTGGGCTTTTTGCAACTGAGGCCCTACATTTCTCTACTGTGTTATTGTTTAGCCTAAAACTTTGTTGTAATTGCAAGTAGATCCCTGTAATCTACATGTGCTTTACTTAATTAAATAAATAATAAATTAATCTTAAAAATTCTCTAAAAATTATTATTAGCTCATGTTGGCATGTAGTATTTTTATTGATTTTTGTGGATTTAATCCATTGTATTTAATATTTTTAAAAATCGAAAACCCCTAAATGTGTTCTGTTTATTTTGGAAAATACATAAAATTTTAAAAAAATCATCCTAAAAATTCCATAAAAATCTTTGTTTATGTGTTTTGCATGCTTTATATTTAGTAGTATTTTTGTTTTAAAACCCTTCATAAAAACCCTAAAAAATATAAAAGACCTGAAAACTTATAAAAAATCATATAAAAATTCATGCAAACTTAGAAAAATATCTTTCAGTTCCTGTTTGTATCATTTTCTTTCTTGTTTAACATAAAATTCCCCCCATGACTTTAGGGCACCTTGAATAATTTTAATTTGCAGTTTAGTTCTGGCTGGGCACTATTTGTAGTTTTCTCTATTGTTTGATTTTTATAAAATTACAAAAACATAAAAAATTCCTCAAAAAATTACTAAAAAGATTTTACAATTTTAAAATCCCAAAAATATTTTTTTTAATTTTTGAGCATTTTTATTCTTAAATAAAAATTCAAAAAGCTTGTTGGTTTCCTTGATTTCTTAATTGCTTGATTTTGTTTCTTTATTCAAAAACTAAAAAGTTGCAAAATTAAAAAAACCACTAAAAATTTGTTTTATTTTCTGAAATTGACTACTTCGTAGGTTTACTCGTGCTCTTTGTGTTCAACCCTGGTTGCTATACCAGGTAAAAATCATAGCGAAGAGCGCTTACATTTGTGTGTGCTTGATTGTTTTATCTCTTGGCTTGAGTGGTTTTTATTTTCTTGATTGACCGAGTTGATCGATTAGGGACAATGACTTCGTGATTTATTTTCCACTTTAGTCGATCTGTGTTTTCTTGTGACATCATATGTCCCATTTTTTGGAGTTTTTTCTTTTTCTTTATTTTTTTTCTTTTCTTTTTTTGACATATATACAAGGTGTAGCATGTACATAAGGAGTTTTTCTTCTTGAGCCAGTAGACTTTCCCTGTTTTGAAGCTTTATTTCAACCCACAACATCTCATCGTTAGACGTCGATGTCACTAGACTAGGTTGAGATGCACTACCCTCCCTAGAGGAGGACGGATGTTTCCACCCGTGTGCTACTTCAAGCCAAAGGATTCTACCTCCTCACCACCTCATCAATGAAGAGCTACGTGCATGGTGCTTGTCCAAGTTAGGTCACTGCCTAAAAGAATCATGCATGTGTATGAAATGTTCTATTTAGACCAATCAAGATGTCATATGAACATAGACTTGCAGACTAGAAGAATTAAGTCACTCAGTCTGAAAAATCTTAACTCCGGTTCCTATAAGGTTTCTCTGAAATTTGGTAGATTAAGGTCAAATCTAATACATCCTCGACTTCTAATCATAACTTGGTTTAAAACCCACTAACTTTCCATGACATTTATTTTTGATGAACGCAAGGATAATATGCAAGAGTAAATAAGAAGCCTCTTTTTTTCAAGTTATTATATTTTTAACTACCTATTTTAAAACAAATTTTATAAAAGTATTATTTAGAAAAGTTTTGCAAATTTATACACATTTTATATACAATATATTATGCATGTGTTTTGCATAAAGTTTTTTTACCAATTTTACCAACCCCATAATTATTGCATTATATATACAAATATATGCAAAAGTATGAGCTATGGGTAAAGTTTGTATGTAATATATACACGCCCCCTATACTTAGCATGTGTTATGTCCTTAGAGCACAAGAAGCGAGGAAAAAGGCATAGCTCGTGCTAAGCGTAGGAGAGTTAAAATAATAAAAAGTATAAAAGTCGACCTACCCCCCTATGCTTACACTCTAGTCAGCCTAAGTGTAGAAGAAGAGAAAATTTGGGGTGGTCGAGGTCAGGAGGAGAAATGGATGAATATATTATATACACACACATGGCAGGCATCTGTCCCCCCTATACTTAGGCTCTGGTCAGCCTAAGTATAGGACAAGAGTAAGTATGAGAACTAATGGGGTTGGGGAATATACAAAGAGAAAGGGAAGTGGGGAAAGAGATGCTTGGAGATGGGAGGAGTAATGTTGATTCACGCAATCCCTAAAAGTGGATCATTGGATTCTGGGATGCGTACGAATGAGATCTCTTCAACGCGGGCTAACTGCTCATCTGATCCTACAAAATGCTTCAGTAGTTTCCCATTTACAAGGAACGATCGTGCACCATCTGCAAGCTCTGAAATCCATACACCGTCGTTCATGTTCACTTCCCAAACTATGAAGTGTCATGTCCACTTGGACTTCAACTTGCTTTGAAAGATCTTCAACCTGGCATTGAATAACTATACCTTCTGCCCTGAGATAAAACTATTGTGTATGATATTATGATCATGCCAACGCTTGATTCTATCCTTATAGATCATGCTATTATCATATGCCTTGTTTATGATTTCCAAAAGCTTATTTAAATCCATCTTTCTGCTTTGTTGTCCCTCATGTGTGTTGCAGTTCACTTTCTTTAATGCCCATTCAGATTTGTGTATCAATTCGGCAGGTAGATGACATGGCTTTCCATAAACCATTCGGAATGGGGAGGTTCCAAGCGGTGTCTTGTAAGCAGTCTGATATGACCGTAGAACTTGATTCAAAAACTGGGACTAGTTCTTCTTGTCAAGGTGGACTAGATTCTACAAAATTCCCTTCATCTCCCTAATCGACACCTCTGCCATGCCATTCTATTGTGGGAGGTATGGTCTAGCGATACGGTGCTTGATGCCATAGTCCTTTGTTAACTTTTTCATTTCCCTGTTAACAAAGTGGCTACCCCCGTCAGAGATGATGACTTTGGGAACTCCGAACCATGAAATGATGTGATCTTTCATGAACTTACAGGCAGTCTTGCTATTTGCAACTCGGGTAGGGATAGCTTCCACCCACCTAGAGAGAGAATAAACCGCCAAGAGAATATGCCCATAGCCATGGCTGTTAAGGAATGGGCCCATGAAATATATGCCCCATGCATCGAAAACATCAACCATAATGACCACTTTCATGGGTATTTCATCTTTGGGACCGACTGTCCCTCCCATTCTCTATCTTATTGGACACGACCTAACAAATGCATATGAATCACGAAACAGGGACGGCTAGTACAAACCACACTGAAGCACTTTCCAAGCAGTCCTCTTCCCAGAGTGTTGTCCTCCTGCCTCCAAGGAATGGTAGTAGGTCATGTATTCCTCGTGAGGAATACACCTCCACCAGACACAATCCGGACCTTAAAAGAAAAGAAACGTATCCTCCCAATGGTATTTCGTAGATTCCGACTTAAGTCGGTCAATGCTGCTCTTGGGCCAATCATGGGGAACTATCTTAGACACCAAGAAATTCACAATGTTGGCATACCATGTAAGAGAGTCGAAAGAACAGATCGACTCGATGGGGAAGGAGTCCTTGATGAGGTCCATCTCAGAGAACTCTATGACTCTATGTGGGAGAGGTTGTTAGCCACCACATTCTTCACCCTAGGCTTATCCTTGATCTACAAATCAAACTCTTGGAGTAATAGAATCTACCTAAGAAGATGTGCCTTTGTGTCCTTCTTTTCCATAAGGTACTTGATGGTTGTGTGATCTGTGAACACGGTAACTTGGATCCTAAAAGATGAGACTTGAATTTGTCCAAGGCAAAAACTACGGCAAGCATTTCCTTCTCTGTGAGGGTATAATTCCATTGAGGCTGATCGAGTACTTTGCTTGCATAGTGGACAGCATAAGGAATCCCTTCTCTCTTCTGTCCTAACACGGCCCCAACTGCAAAGTCAGAGGCATCCATCATGATCTCAAAAGAAAGAGACTAATCTGGGGCATGTAGGATAGGAGCATCCATGATCTTCCTTTTTAGGAGCATGAAGGCCTCAAAACACATGTGATCTATGATGAACTCTGTGTCTTTTCCTAAGTGTTTCGTTAGTGGTCGGGCAATCTTTGAGAATTCATTTAAGAATCTGCGGTAAAAATCAACATGCATAAGGAATGAGTGCACTTGTTTGATGTTAGCTGGTGGTTGAATTTTCTTGATCACATCCACCTTGGAAATATCAACCTCCATTCCCCTCTTGGAGATGATGTGCCCCAACAAAATGCTCTCTTGAACCATAAAATGGCTCTTCTCCCAAGAGAGCACCAGATTCACCTCACTGCATTTCTTGAGGACTCGATCTAAATGAGATAGAAAAGTATCAAATGAGTCACCATGGAACGAGAAGTCATCCATGAAGACCACCAGGAAATCGCCCACCATCTCAACAAATACTACAATCATGCACCGCTGGAAAGTCCCTGGTGCATTACATAACCCAAAGGGCCATGCACCTGAATGCGTAAGTATCGAACGAATATGTAAATGTGGTCTTCTCCTGATCCTCCAGAGCAATGGACACTTGATTGTTGCTCGAGTACCAGTCTAGAAAATAAAAGATTTATTTCCCTGATAGTCTATCCAGTATCTGTTCTATGAATGGTAAGAAGAAATGATCCTTTTTCGTTGCATCATTCAAGTGTTTATAATCCACACAGACACGCCATGACATGGGTACTTACGTCGCAATCTCCTCTCCATCTGAGTTGCTAATTGTCTAAATCCCTACCTTCTTAGGGACTACATGAAGTGGTGCCACCTACTTGGAAATTAGAGATGGGATATATCAACCCCATTTCATACCATTTTTCAATATCCTTCTTGACCACATCTCGTAAGTTTGGATTCAGCCGATGGCTGGGAACTCATGAGAGGGTTCTAACGCCTTCCTCAAGGTAATGTGAGCACAGAGCAGGATTTATCCTACAAAGATCAGACATACTCCAATGTATGGCCTTGCGATTCTATTCAAGAATCTCTAGCAGGCAAGATTCTTGTTCTCCGGTCAAGCTAGCACTAACAATGATCGGGAACTTCCGTGGTGGGCCCGCAAAGAAGGCATACTTCAAGGTGGGGGAAAGCGGTTTGAGCTTAGGAATGGTATGATCATTAGGTAAATCTGTCTCAACTACCTCTAAAACTGGCTCTGTGATGGATGTGGTTGGATCTACAGTGATGGTAACCACCAATTGGTTCTACTCAGGAGTCGGATCGCCAAAGGTGTCCAAACAATCGGTAATAGCCATGTCTGACTCATCATCCTCATCCTCTAACTGACCTGAAGGGAACAAGTCTGGCAAGCCTAAGTAGGCTTCTGAGTCATCGAGGATGTAGGTAGATGCATCAGAGAAATATCTTATGGGTAAGTTTAATTTGCAGGATTTGTCGAACTGCCTCATCTACATTGTCCTCTCCTAGTGAGAGGGACTCGTCAACCCAAGCTGATTGTTGCTACCAGTAGTCAACTATGTCAACTTTGTAGCACTCGGCCTCCAATGAGAGATACTCTCTATTTCTCTCTGAATCCGGTCTCTACCATTTTGTTTGTTGCATCTCTAACTCTACACTTTCATCGTATGCATGAAAGCGTATCTTTCTTAGAGTATAATCAGAGATAGCTCCGGCCATCCTCAAAAAAGGGTGACCAAGGATGATCAGGGAATCTTTGACATCTTCAGGGACACTCCATGTCTAGGACCGTGAAGTTCACCTTGTACTACTCCCCTCGATGTCAAGGATAGCATTACTCAACATTCTCTTGGGCCTCTTAGTAGATCGGTATGCAAATTATAGGAGTGCTCTTGATCTCCTAAGAGGTCCTTAACCTAGATGATCTAGGAGGGAATACTGTATTAGATTGATTGAGGATCCGTTATCGAGTAGAGTACAAGCAAATGATATGCCTGCTATCTGACCAGTGATAAAGTGTTCTCCTAGATCTCTCTTCTTCCTTGGAATCTCATTGTGGATCGCACAGGTAGTGATGGACAACACACGTTTGACTGTTCGAGTGTTCTTTTTCCTGCTAGCCTAACAGGTGTGCATCTAACCTTTAGTTACTTCTTGAATGTAGGAACCATAGCCACTAGTTGGAGAAAGGGATCACAAATTTACAATTTCTTTGCACATCCTTTCCTTATCCAAAAGATTAAGATCATTTTTTGAGAATTGTTCTTCTTTCCCTTAGATAATGCCTGAGGGAAAGGGATTATTTGGGGCTCATGATGTGAAACAGAAACATCATCATCTGAGTTCTTATTGGAATCAAAATTCAGTTGTACACGACTCTGACTCAAACTTGGACTTCGTACAGGACTTGACTGTCATGCATGAAATGGAACTGAAACTGAAGCTGGAAAAGTTGTTGGTGCCGCGTCCAAGGTGGTCTTCTCATCTTCTGAAGATTCACTGCTCACTATCGTGCTCGATGTTGCTTTATTCTTCTTTTTAGATTTCTTGGTTTTTAATTTTTTTTTGGATTTTTGGGATTCAAATCCCACTGGTGATAATGAAGGTGGTGCTACGTGAGATGCTGGTGACGATCCTCCTCCTTTGAGCTATCCACAAGGTTGGCTCATCAGTATCCTCTTCTCCACTCTACCATGTCAGATCAGGGGTATGCACGGTCCTATCACTCCTGAGAGTAAGATGGTCAACACCATGTGGTATAATCTCATGATCTTATTCTAAGAAATCAGAATAGTATACATGTCCTTTCGACGATTCTGTCCTTGGTTCAGGTGTTAGGGTTAACCTGAACCTATGCTGGGATAGAGGTCCTAGGGGTGGTGAACTCACCATGCCAACATGAGAGCAGATTGATATAAGCTCTCTGGTCTTGTTCATTGTGAAGAAGTTTGATCTCATCTAGGATCCTCTGAAGATCAGAGGCACCAGAAGATGAGGCCCCGTGATCTTGCCTCTGAGAAGCCTGTTGATGAACCTGATGCGGTCGGTTAGGTCCCTGATGGACCTCTGACGATACTGTCTCTACTAAGGGTATTGTCGATACTTAGGAGGGTCACGATGGCCTGACTGCTGCTGCTGAGGGGGCGGAAATTGGCGGCACTGAGATTGAGGGGGGTATTGTGGGTGTTGTTGTGGCTCTCGTGGGTGGCGTTGGGATCATTAGTGTACCAAATCTCATTCACCTCACACACTTTTGGGGGTTCCTTAAGGACTATCTCGATGGTCAGCTCCATAAACTATCTCTCATGAACCTCAGGCTAACCCTGAGTTCATGTGTTGTATGGCCCCTGCACGAGCTACTCCTGAATGTGGTACACTCGGTAGATAGGAGCAGGGAGTGCAGATGGGGCAGGTATCTTAATATTACCATCTGCTTCGGAAGCTTAGCAAGGTTCTCCCACTCGGCGAGCCTGTGTATCTTGTCACCTTCTTTTGATCTGGTCAATATTGGTTAATTTATCAGTAATAATCCTCTTGGTGGGGAGTAGGTCATTTGCCAGATCGGCTACAACTGATCTATCCACTTCTGTATGTATGCGAGAGGGAGGTGGCCTATCATAAGCCCTACTAGATGATCTGGTGCAGCTAGTCTCTACCATCTGCTCTAAAACTGTCCAAATCGTGTCGGTTCCTCTGTTCAGATAGTTGCCTCCACATGCAGTATTCAGCAATCCTTGAACCTCAGGAGTCATACTACTATACAGGTTCTGGACCAGGATAGGTCAATCAATATTATGACATGGGCACTTCTGAATCAGGCTCCTGAATCTTTCCCATGCCTCGTGGAAAGGCTCATGGGACATCTGCGAGAAACTAGATATGAGAGACCTCATCTGATAAGTCCTACTCATATGGTAGAACTTCTTGAGGAACAGGTCCTTCAATGTAGCCCACGTGGTGACAACCGTCCCCAAATTCTTTAGCTAATAGGTGGCTTTGTCTGATACAGCAAAGGGGAAGGCTCTAAGATGTATGTAGTCCTGAGATACATCATATCATTCTAGATTGTCACATACCATTTCAAACTCCTTCAGGAACATGTACGATTCCTATATTGCATTACCATAAAATTTTGGCAGGAGTGCCAGAAAGTGATGTTTTAATTCTCTAGCATTTGGTGGTACAATCAGCCTAAGCCAGTTCTTGTTCTGTGCAGCACCGTGATTGTAGGCATCTCTTATTAATTCCCCCTCATTCCTTAATTAGCCAAGCTCTTGTCTGAAAATTTCATTTCTCTACTCAGCTTGCGCAAGTCTGGAAAGGATATCCTTCAGTGGATCATTATCTCCCTCATCATATGTGCTCTTCTTGGGGAGCTATGTTGTTGTCTTAGATCTCTTCACCTTCAGAATCAAAAGGATATGAATTAGTCTGTGTAGAATAAGTTAATCTGGAAACACTGAGGTGAGGGTCTTCCTTAGTGTAAGAAGGGAAGAGAGGAGAGGTATGGGTCTAACCTTCCTCAGAAAAAGAAAGTGACTTGTTGACCTTGACTTCTAAGAAAGGATTGTCTTGAAGCCAATGGGGGCCAGGAAGAGAGTCATCCTTACCCCATGAGGACGATCGGTTTGGAGTGTTCAACGAGAGGCTCGCAAAGTCCGAGCAAAAATCACCCCAATCAGCCATTCTCTATGTCAAGAGGTTCGAGTTAAGAGCACGATGTGAAACAAGGAGTGATGGGAAAAGCGCTAAGAGTGCAGCCTTTAAATGCACACCTCTGAATCCAAACACAAAACAAACCCCAATACACCAACTCAACGCTTTGAAAGCCGTAAAGTTTTGGCCAAATTATCTTGTATGTTTTAGTTGGTGTAAATGCAAACTTTTAAAGAGTTAACGAGTTGTTAGGTGCATGTATTTCCATAAAGACTGGCACAACTCTTACAACTAGATGCAGCTACTTTCAGCTAGTATGGATGTAAATACGAACCGTAAAACGACTACCCGTTTACTTAAAGATTGAGCCACGCACAGTGTCCTTTAAACCATCCATTCTGCTAATGGAATCTGGACCGTTTACCGGCTACCCGTATTTCCTCATTGAGAAGTAGCTAATCATTTTTTTTAGAATCAGTAGTCAATATGAAAATCCTGGCTTGGCTCTATCCAAGTGTTCGTCTCTCTCTCTCACTTGCACGTAATATCAAACAATGAGGGGGTTACTCTCTTAAAAGAATTTTTGTTTTAATGCAATTTTTTTGGTTCAAATTGTATTAGCAGTCTTGAATTTAAGTTGAATTATCACTGTATTTAATCCACCACACAAGGCACACCTATCGTCCAGTCCCAATTTTCTTTAATCCAAAGTTGTAAAACCAAGGGGAAAGGAGTCGAGAAAAGTCGATGCAACGATAAAATCAATTATGCATGCCCAGTTCAGAAGACATACAGTGATCCTCGCACTCTACATGCGGGATGCAATATAGAATTGAAATTTTTACACTATATGAAATGCAAGCAAGAAAATTGTTCCTAGACAGGCAGTTCTATTAGGGAGTGATGAACAATTTAATTTTGACTAATATCTCTGTGGTCTAAGTGTGTCTCGTTAAGTGTGATGTGTGGTCCTAATGAGTACAAGCACAAGCAATAAACTAATTTGCTAAAAATTCTCTAAGAGTCGCAAGTGCAGCTCCTATTCTACGTCAATCAACCACACGATCATGAAGGGTCCAATGTCCAAACTAATACACACGCGAGATTCCAAATGGAATACGTTGTAAATATGCAACAAATTAATAAAAATAAATGAACATAATGAATCATAAACTCTATACTCTCTCGCAACTCGACTCGATCTTAATTTTATGCATCCTTCAGTTGGCTTAATTCCTAGAAAAGTTGGCCTCCAATGCTCCTGAGTTGCTGGACCACCTAAGCAGACGCTCATCATGTCGGGTCCCTCACACAAAAATAAGATAGTGGTCAAAGAGATAGACATGATAAAATACAATAAAATAAAATAGAACAAACAAAATAAAATAAAAGATGCAGAAAAATAAATAGGAAATAATTACAAGGAAAATCGGGGGTCAAACTACCCAGGAGTGGAAAACCTAATATCTTGATTTTCTAAAAAATCAACATAAGCCGTGTCTCCCTGGCAATGGCGCCAAGGGTGTCAGCTCCCTCGGGTTATTCATTCTTATATCCCATGCATGTCTCCTCAACTCTAGACTTTCAATCGATACATAGGGATATTTTACCCTAGGTATAGGGGGAAGATAGTTGAGCTGATGATTCATTTATTTGTTCCCACCCTCGACTATCACTGCATGAAGAATACAGTATGTTATACTTAGGATTAATTAATCCTAAGTATAGGGGACAATCGCCTTCTTATTCTTTATTGAGTCGTTGTAGTATAGTTTTTCTATACTTAGTATGAGTTATGTCTTCCTTTTCTCTTCGATCTATCAGGACATAGCTTAAGCTAAGTATGGGGGGTCAATATATACTCTGTATATATTTTAGTCATAATTCATACTTTTGTATTTTCAATAATATGACAAATTAATAATAAGAAATTAAAACATACATTAAAATTCTTTGTATATATCGATTAATAAATCGAATAAAATGTTTTACGAATGTTTGAAAAATGGTTGTAAAATCATTTTGAAAACTGTTTGGAATCTATTTCATAAAATATTTTCAACTTTATAAAAATGTTATGTTTGTAAAAATTTCTTTTCTTTGTTTGAATAAATGGTTTTAAAAATCTATTTGCAAATAGTTTGGAAAATGGTTGCAAAAATATTTTGAAAAAATCTATATATATTGTTTGAAGAATCTTTGCAAAATGATTTTCAGATTTTGTAAAATATTTATAAAAATTATTTGTCAAATTAGTTTGCAAAATAACATTTCAAAATGTTTGGGAATATTTTTATCTAATTACTTTGTGAAATAATTGCACAATCCAAGTAAATAAAAATATTTTACAAATTTAGCACATTAACCGGTAATAATAACTAAATCCTTGCAAATACATGGTGTAAATTCCTAAAACCCAACTCTTATAAATAATAAGATGTAATCCCGTGTCTATAGATGCATATAATTATTTATCAAAACTTTTGTTTTTGAAAAATCTCTAAAAATTTGTAAAACTAAAAACCCCAAAAACATTTACAAAAGTCTTTTCAAAAACTTTCATTAAATCTGCAAAACTTTTCAAAAATCCATTAAAATTTCAAGATCGGAAAATTACCTCACGAAATTATATTCTTTCAATGTACATAACATCCGTATTTTCTGGAATAACCTGGATAGTTGAACAAGTCCAAATAAAGTCTGAAGATTGGAGCTTGGAATAGACCTTAATACACTTAATTTCAGATGAACCTGTTGAGGACTGGAAGTGGAGATATTTCAAGTCACCTTAACTTAATTCTTTAGGTTCCATAGACTATGTTCTAAGTCAATTCAATGTGCCTAAATAGAACCCTTCATATCATCCATAATATTCTTGAGACAGTGACTTGACTAGAAACCTCGCACCTAGCACATAGCTCAACTCAGATGGACTGTTGAAAAATCTTGGAGTCTAAGTCGGGACGATGCAAGGCCGCTTCGTCAAGGGTGGCTCAAGAACCATCCTTTGGGATTGCTACACCGGTACTCTAACCCACTTCTTTTGGTAACAAAGATATCTTAATACTGGAGATGGATTGAGACAATGATTTGGATGAGGAACGACCTATTGACATAACTTTTTCCAAGACCCAAAAAATGGGTGGAACAAAATATGTTATATCCACCAGGGCACGAGCAAGAATGTAAAAGCTGTACAAAGTAAAAGAAAATATCCAAAGAAGTCTACATCCAAAAATTCCACAAAATTTTGAGCTTCATGAAGAATCGATGACGCTGACCAACTTGACAAGGGAATGAAGTCTGCACTGGTCCATTCCCACTTCTTTCTCATTCTCCTAACTTCTTTCCCCATTCAGTTGTAAATACCTGGAGCACCTAACCTTAGAAGTAAATATTTGTATCCACGAGGATGAGTTACCATAGAGAAGATACCTCGATAGTTCAACGGTTTTGTCTAGGGAGAGCTGAACAACTTCACACGCATGCTTCTATCACTTAAAGGTAGCAACAGTAGGGGTGCACATGGATCGGGTTGGATCGGATTTTAGCCTAATCTGTGTCCAATCTAACCTTAACAAATTTTCACTTTTCTCAATCCAATCCAATCCATCAAATATCTGAATCCAAACCAATCCAATCCACCGGATTACGGATTGGATTGGATCAGATTTTTTATAATTACATATTTTCGCTATATAATTTACCTTGTAGTGTTTGTATTTTAGCACATTAGCCTTCGACATTTGAAATATGACTTCAAAATTGGTAATGTGAATAGATATAGTGAAAAGAATATTTGAATAATGCATAATCAAATTAATGTTGATGAACTGCATTAATGCATTATAAAAAGTTGAAGACCGCACGATGATGCTAAAGGATTATATTGAATTTGGTATCTAAGTTTCTTTTTTTTAATGTTTCATTAATATGTTTTTGTAAATGATTTTTGACATATGATTTATGCAAGTTACCGAATATAAATACAGAAACTATTAGATAACTAAAAACATGATTTTTTTGGACTGATATTTGATGAAGTATGTGATATATTTTAATTGTTAACTTATGTCTAGATCAAATCACTCCTAAGAACATCCTTCAAGGGACTATAACATATCATCAACATACAAGAATTATAAACCATTCATATTCAATTCGGTATCCATGACAAAACCAATCTAAATATAGCCCACCAATTAGGCATCATACCTCACATTTAAAATAGACTTGAAATGGAATTTATTTGTCATAATTGTACCTATAGTCAAAATATGTCAATTTTTAGAACAATATGAATCAAATATGTATACTAATTAAAAAGGAAAAGAATTCAAGTGTGCTTGTTCGTGAACCCCTCTAATGGTCTGGTGGTAGAAGCAGTGGGCTCCTACTTAAAGGACAAGGGTTCAAACACCCCCCCCCCACCCCCCCCCCCCTCTCGTTCTTATATGGTGCGGTACATTTCAACATATAGCTGGTCTAATTTCATATATGGGTAAAGTTGCAAGTTGGAAAAAGCAAAAGGTCCAAGAATAAAAATTGCATGTACTAAGCAACTGTCTAGAATCTATTTTCTTTTAACGGAGATCAGACGAGTTGCATTGTTCTCAGGGCAGATGGTATCACATCAGAGAGGGATAACAATGTGTGAGACAGGCGACAATGTCTTAAGTGAGGGCAACACAGTTGTACTAGAGGGAGGCAACGCTATGCATGAGAGAATGCACCAAAATGAACCAAGAGGGAGAGAGAACTAGTAATTTTATATTGAAAGCTGAGAGTGAAATGAGAGGGAGAGGGAACAAGAGGAGAATGGTCAAAGAAGGTTCACAACATTACAAGTTATAATCATATTTTATTATTTTTGAGATTTAGCATTTGACTTTCAAGAGAAAGAGATGTAGTTGGTAAGAGGACTTGTATACGACAAATATTCGATGAATGACATTAACTATAGCTTTATGAGAATTACAGACGAACGAAAATATATATTATGTATGTTCAATATGTATATATGTAAATACATAAATGTATGTCAACGGATTAACAAATTGGATCGGATCAGATTTTGATAATGATCTGATCCAATCCATGCTTTAACAGATTTTAAAAACTCTAATACAATATAATCCATTAAAATGGTAAAACCAAACCAATCCAATCTAAGAACGTCAGACTGGATTGGATTACAGGTTTGTCCAATCCGTATGTGATGAACCTCAAATTCGGCCCTTTAAAAGTGTTGTTTTAACACTTGAAATTGCCATTGTAGTCGTGCCGAATCGAGCTCATCAAAGACCATCTCATTTAAATATAGCAATCAAAATAAGATGGTCGTATTATTATTATTTTACTTGGCAAGAAACCAAGGTCGAACTCAGGGTCACGAGCCTTTCTCTAATTATCCAGATTTTTCATCTATTTTACTAAGTGTTGAGTTGAAAATCAATAGGTCAAAGTATGCATGAAGGACAAGAAAAACATTAAAACAAACATGCATTTTTTTATTTTATTTTATCATGCAAATAAATGCAATGAGATGCAATGACAATATGCCCTAAGTCAGGATAGATATGTTGAGCACAATTAACAAAAGTCAATTTCAAGTTTAATTAAGGAAAAAATTTGATGAACAATTAAACAAGGCAAAAGCTTAAGCTCTAAGAGACACATGGCTTCTAAAATATTACATCAAAATTTTTGTGTCCAAACTAACAATTGAGCATGCCATTAGAAAGTGCATCAAAAAAGCTTTAAAATGAAACTGAAATCAACTCAATCGGAAATACGATGCTCAAGATATGCATAAAAGAAGATAAGGGCATAACTGAAAGAAAACATGAAATGAAATTACAAACAGGTCCCTGGGAGGGGCTAAAATGCAATAAAAATAAAAAGTGAGGCCTTCCCTGTAAAAGTCCCACACATGTAGGGGCATATCTGCAATTATTAAAACCTGCGAGGGCCAAGGTGCAAATAACCCCAGGCACGCATGGTCAGCACATGACTTCAGGACTGATTTACAATTTTGAAGAAGACGGTGAGTGTCTCTGCAATTTACCCAGATGGCACGTGCTATGCACGCGCCATCCAGGCTCGGAGGATGGCTCAGGCTCGGAAGAGGCGCTTGCGTTGCTTTTGATTGGCTCGGAAGAATCGAGCCTCAGGCTTGGAGTCATAGGAGGCTCGGAGTAGGATCGGAAGAATCGAGCCCACTGGTTTGGACGCTGAGGCTCAGAGCTGCTCTGGAACGGACGCTTGGCCGATGGATGCCCATCAGATCTAGCGAATCCAACGGTGTCTGTGCTGGCAGCTGAAGACGATGTGGCTGAATGGGAACCATTGGATCTTGAGGATCCAACGGTACCTGGAAGAAACGCTGATTGGCGACGTGGGCCCTCCTGCGCCGTTGGATGTTCTCCGGAGAGAAGCATCCAACGGTGACTGCTCCTCCATCTTCCTCTGCAGCTGGCGGCGGATTCAGAACTCCGATGAAGGAGCTCCTCCTCCGTCGCTCCATTCTAAGCTCGTCGGATCTCCCCTGAGCTCCATGAACGATCATCGAGGAAGATGGGAGCTCGGGGAAGGTCCAGGAGCCTCTGAAGCAGTGCATCGGAGCTTGGGTGATTGATGCTGAGTCGACGAAGTTGTCTCCGATGGAGCTCCGGCCATTGCAAGCGTTAAGGACCTGCGTTGTTAGGTACATAGCCGAAGCGTACATAGACGGTTGCGTGAGTGAATGGGAGCTCAGGGAGGTAAAGAAGATGGGAGCTCTGAGCTCCTCCGTCGTGGGTGGCGGAGGAGATGGGTCGACGGTAGCAAAGGTGTGGAAGAATGGAGAAGAATGATCGGATGCGGCGCGTGAAAGGTGGAGTGATGGCGAAGCTCGGGAGGTGAACGATGAAAGGCGAACAAGGGTGAAGCAACCTACAAAATTAAGAGAAATTAAATGAAAAATACAGAAGGGGATCGGAAGGCTTACCTGGTCGGAGATGGAGGCGGTAGCTTGTGCGCGAGCTCCATGGCGGAGCTCTGGTCTTCGCTGGACCCCGTCAGCTACGCGGGGCAGCTCGAGCGGGCTTGGAGCTCCGCAACTCCGCCATGATCGGCGGAGGTCGTCACCAGAAGGGCAGGTCGTCATCGCTCGATCCGCCATCTCCCCCAGTCACAGGAAGATGGCGGAGGGCTGGGCCTCCCTCCGTATAAAGGTGGACAAGGGACTACAGCGGAGGGGATGGCGTATTTGAAGGTGAGGCTCGGCAGTCCAGGTGGTGGTCGTAGTGGATTGAGTGGAGGATATGGGATGACTGGAGGAAGATCGTGGAGAGTGGAGACATGCGCGAGGATCATGTATGAATGAGCTCGGTCGTGGGGTGGTTAGATAGTGGAGAGGATGGCCGGAGACGCTGGGAAATATGGAAGGGGCTCGCGGCGTGCGAGAGATGGAGAACGTGGGTTAGAGATCTGACCGGAGGTAGACGAAGGACTCCTGGCCGTTGGATCATGTGATCGAACGGCCTGGATCGAGGCGCCTAAGAACGGCGCTGATGAGATCAAAGGGCGGCATGATCGAAGGTGGTGGATGCACCACGTGTTAGCTAGAGGATAAGCACAAGCGGATGATCCAGATCGGGATTGGGGATAGATCGGATGGTTGATATCCTTGCGGCAGTGAACGGTGAAGATCAAGGCTCTGAGAAGCTGATCGGGCGGAGGAAACGTGGCCATGTGGCGCACGGAGGGACAAGCGGGAACGAATGGTGATGATGAGAGGCGAGGGAAGATCAAACGGCTTAGGAAAAGAGTGAGCGTTGAGATATTTTGGCCGTTGGATTCAAGAAGGGATCCAACAGCTGGAGATGGGGCGGATAAGACAAAGGAGACCGGGCCACGTGGCTCACCCAGAACGGGCCACGTGGCCCAATCAGATTATTTGGATCTTCAAGTTGACTTTTGAAGGGACAAATGGCAGAATTTGAGAAAACTCAAAACATGAAAGTTGTAGATCTCGATGAGATCTACAAGTTTCATGTTGACTGAAAATGGAAATGAGGTTGCCTGAAGATACAAAATATTTTTAGGGCTATTTTTAAGGCTAAAAATACCACTGATTTTAGTTTTGTGATTTTTTTGTGATTTTTAATTTATTATGGACTCAGATAATTACAGGACATTAACTGGATTTTATTTACATAATTTGAAGCAAGGGGATTAATAATAAGAAATTAAGATGATGAGATTGGGTTTCATCAGTGTGCACCCCTAAGCAAGAGTATGCGACTAAGAGGATGGTTCTAACCTAGTTGTCAATTGGACTGGATGATATGGAACCTAAGGGTTGTTATGCCACATTTCCTAACTTCCATGTGGTTCCAAATACACCATTAATCCAAAGGCCTTCTCTGAACTCCAAACTTTGACCTTTATTAAGACAAGCTTAAAAGTCGATAATTATTCCAAGTTATTTCTTTTCTTTATTTATTTTCTTTTATGCACTTATAGGCATAAGAGTTTGCTAGGGACTAGCAAAGGCAAGTATAGGGGGTGATGAATCCTCACTTCATCACGTGTATTCTTTCATTTTGGCCTTAAATCCCATGCTAAATGCATGTATATATCATTATATGTCAAAAACACTCAGCATATTATACAAAAATACTGTATTAAATTATTGTACATTTATTGTATTCAAAACCAAAATAAAAGAATAAAGTAATAAAAGAAAATGAAATGAAACACCATAGGTGTTGAGTGACCCTAGCCCCCGAACTCATCATGATGATTTAGTCGACAAAAAATAAAGTAGGAGGAAATAGGACGGGCAATTGTACAGATCACATATTTAAAAACCCTAAAATTATAGGCCAATAATTAACATTTGGGACCTATTTTATTTCCTTAGTTTTACACTTAAAATATAAAACCCTCAACATGAAAGTTGTAGATAAAAATACATAGAAAAATATACAATTTATTTCATGAAAAATAATGCAAATTGTACATTCTACACCCAGAATAAAAATCTAAAAACCCAACTTCACATAACAGTATCTCCTCCATATACACTCAAAATGCATCAAAATAACCTTTAATTGTATGTAACTTTTTATTAGCTATTCAATGAAGGTGTTTCACTTAATTTAGAGTTAAGGTGCAAAAGCTAGGTTTTGGACCCCTATTGTACAATATACATGAGTAAAATATCCATTTTATTTATTCTTTATATTTTCATTATTTTATATTTTGGTAATTTTGAAAATTTTCTTTATAGTGTATTTATATATTTTTTTAAATAAAATAAAACCATAAAAATACCCTAAAATAAAATAGTGTATATATATATACATAGATGAATATACTACACTTGTATCTATATAATAAATACATCTATTTATTTAAGTGTACATATTATATCAGAAAAAAATAAAAATATATTTAAGTATATATAAATAAGTTATAAACATATAAATTAAGTATATAAACTAATAAAATATATAATACAAAATAAAAATAAAATATTCAAAACATAGGTCAATATACCTATAAATATGATTGTAAAAAGTAACATGTAATAAAACACATCAAAAAACTAAATAAAAAAAGGCATTAAATTCTACATAAAATTAGAAATACTTCTAATATTATAACCTAAAAATAATTAATTCATTTATTAATTCTTTTTAGTTTTCCAAGGAATTTTTGGCTTGGAATTTTCTGGTTGGTCCACATGGACCAACCAGAAGGCTTCTTTTATTGACCTAAGGTCAACTATACTGGCATGCCCGCCTCCCAGTCAAAACCCTTGGGCAGGCCATCTTCTAGCATTTTTCACGCTTTCACAGTACTTCAATTCCTCTCGGAACCTTCACCGTCATGCAGCCCTTCCGTCCTTGACCCTTGCCCATGCGAGCATCTTCACTAACCACCTCCTTCCACGCAATCTCACCTCGAAAATGACCAAAAACTCACTTAAAAATAATCCCCCAGCTTATTTTTTGCAAGTTTTGATCCCTCTTTGTTAGTTCTTTGCCCCTCACATTGTCTTCATCAGGCTACTGCTGGTGACAGGAGCGTGACTCGACAGTTTGCAATGAGGAGGAGCTAAGGAGGAGGTGGTACTTGCTATCACCAAAGCAAGCTCTGTCGTAGTTCTATATCCTAGTTTTTTAACCGGTCAAGGCCCATTTTCGTGCCATTCCTAGGTAATTCCTTAGCGTGGACTTTAGTTCTGCATTTAGTTTACTATTTAGTCCAGTGGATTAGAAGAGAATCCAAATCTTGTCTACACCTGGAGCTTGAGCTCCAGGCCGATTTCACTTGTGCCCCGATTGTGAACCTGCTCGCTTTTCATCCCATCATCCTCCTCTTCACATTCTCGACCTGTTTGACCCATTTCCCCCTTCGATCTTGTAACGTTTTGAGGGAATCAAAGCTCACCACTTTCATCCCGTCGGAGTTGCACCCACTCCACCATCCACGAGGTGTCAAGCCTCGGTTTTTGGACTGAGAGGTGGCTCTCGAGCAACATGAATTTTTTTTGTGTAGGAAAATAGCCTTGCGAGGCACCTAGAGAGGGGAATCAAGGACCAGAAGAGCACCATGTGGCATTAAGCTTTATTGATCTCCATGTCTCTACCGATGAGATCTGGAGTATATGGAGGGACATGCTAACGTGGAAGGGCACCAGGAAGACGAAAGACCCCTCGGTGTAGCGAATGGAGCCTGAATGCGACCAGAATCAATGATCAAAACTCGGAGAACGAAGCATTCTTCCAAGTTCTTCCATACAACCTGAGCACCATTGGATCAAGAACAAGGGCCCAGGTTTAATCTTGGCCCTTGGTTCTAAGAAAAATAGTACGTGTTACCAGCCACCAGATCGCCATGTGCCGAGCAACGAACGGCCCAATCCTCGAGCATTTAAGTGGGTAAATTACCAAAGACCCTCTCTGCATTTTTGTTGTTTGTAATTGACCTTGTAAATATTTTATTCTGTTCAAAAAGTAGTGGACAATTTGCATGTAATCCTTGAGTTATCTTAAAATTACACTTTAGTCCCCTGCCACGTCACCTCATATGGTGGTTCATATGCATGGGTATTTTGCATGTTTACCACTATGGGATTTGTGATTATAGTTTAATATTAAAACTTTAATATTAGTTCAAAACATTTGGGTATTTTGTACTATAGACCTTGACTTTTATTTTAGTTGCAAATATACCCCTACCAGTTCAAGTATCTTTGTGTATGTTTTGCTATTTTTTATAAATATCATCTATGCCTTATAAATCATAAAAAAATGGTGAATGTGTCCTCTTGCTTGATCTTTCACGCCATAATTTTAGATTTGCATTTTAAGCATATTTCTTGTTCATTAAAAATATAAATAGCGCAATTTAACCCCTGTTTGCTTTAAAAATCTAAAAAAGTATAAAATCGTATTTCAAAATTCCAAAAAAATAATTGTTATTTTTATAGTATTTAATACCTCCTGACCAAAAATCCTTAAAAATAGAAAAAGCAAATGATAAAAAATTAAAAAGATTCAAAATCTTATAAAAAATAAAAATCAGCAAAAACCTCATAATTATTTATTATTATCCTATATGTTTATTTATACATATTAATGTACACTAAAATTGATTTGGAAAATTTTGAGGCTTTTTGTTATTTTTATACCCTAAATCAATTAGGCAAATTTATTTAATCCATTTTTAGGATATTGTGGACTTTAAAAATACCTCAAAATTGGCAAAAACACTTGAAAAATCGCAAAAATAGTAGAAAAATATAAAAATTACAAAAATAGTTTATCATGCCATTTTCAACTATTTTACTTATATTTATAATTACATTACCCTATAGTGTATTATTTATCTATAACTAGTTATATAGGTTATAATATTAATCATTATTATAAATATTTTATAATTATTTTAAAAATATATAAATAAAAAAATATATTTTAAAAAATAAAAATTCAAAATTAAAAACCAACAAAAACTAAAGTAAATAGTGTGCATGACTATATACATCTATACCTATATTATTTATTTATATTTATTTATATTTATTTATAAATAATATTCTATGCTATCGTGTAAGTTCCCTGAGTTCGACCCCTACCTTCTTATCCACTATGCACTTGTTTGTAGGGTATAATAAATTTTGATTTACACCGCTGATTATCATTGCTTGATTATATTGTGTGTGTTAATTGTTGTCTTAGTCGCTTGGTCTTCAAGAGTGGTTGACATAGCTACTGTTGGTCCCTCCTTGTGTGGACCACAAGACCGCTCTAAGGATTAATTCTGATTAAACAAATGGCGTCGTTGTTGGGGAGCAACAGATCGTAGCACATTTTGTATGTAGTTGCAAATTATATTTTCCTTTATTTTATGCTTACTTTATTTTGATAATTATTTGACTAATCTAATCCATGTTTTCTTATTAATCTTTCTTGTCAGGACCACTTGGTAACAACTACCTCTTAGGAGGTTGATGCACCTGAGGCCAGCGGCAGTTGGCCTTCTACTTGTGAGCCAACCAAGAGAGAGCGGGAGAGAAGAGCAAGGGAGAAAAATAAGAGAAGCCCAACCTTAGCCTTTATTTTCATTTTATGAGAGAGAGAGAGATATTTTGTTTTTACTTTGAAAATTAATTTATAATAATTTGGACACTGCCACACTTAGCGAGGTCCATGGCCCGGGTGTTTATTCACCAGGGGGCCTTGCCACAGTTTTGGTGTTTTCATCGCCTTTCTTTTACTTTGTTTCTCACATTTTAAGCTTTCTACCGTTGTTTCATTTGTTTTGCGGAATGAGCCTATAGACATTAGGATTATTTGCACAGTAAAATAGGTCCAAACACCTAATAGAGACATGATCCTATAGTTCTTTACGTTTAGACTTAGTCAAAATTAGTTGTTGATTATTTGGACTTGAGATCGAGCACCGAGAGAAGTTCTATACAACGCTTGCAGGACCCGTGCCGCACGCACTGTTGAGCTTCCGAGACCAGACTTTTGGATCTCATTTCTGAATAATTACCATATGCTTCTTCACAATAAATAGCAATTCTTGTTTAGGGTGATTTCTACCGTTTGCATATCGTACATATAGCATAGGTTTATATATTTTGTTTTGCATCCTGCATGGAGAGAGCTGGGAAGAACTGTAAGTAATTCTAACTCCGCGTGCATCATTAGTCACTAAGGCAAGGTTTCCATCTTAGTGACAACTTGCATTGCTTTTCTGCATTCTCCATCTATTTTTGCACATATTAGGATTAAAGGGAAATATAAAAAAATGTTAGGCGGTTGCTCTGAAAAATACTCAAAAAATGAATACCCAAAAATTGAAACAAGGGGATCGCTTATAAAACTTTGAACTTAATAAAATCATAATAGACATTATTATTTTGGGTGCATAAAGCCCTCATTGTTTTCAGGTACATTCCAGACCAAGTGAGGCACACCCCTAATGATAGAGCCCAAATCATGATCTGTGGCACTTTGATTATCACCTGGGATGGTGAAGTATTTGCGCTTCTATCGTACGTGACCGAGTAGGACCTCATCAAGTACGGTGTCCCCACCTTGTGTGGAGCATCCGACTTGCTCTGAAGTACTGAGCATAGGCCGCATCCTAGCGGGTATGTTTGTATCATCGGTTTGCGTACGAGTAGCGTGTGATTCCGTTGCGAGCAAGGTCCGAAGTAGTGGTTTCGCCTATTGGCTTCCTCTCTTATTCTGTGGCTGAGTAGCCCCCCAGGCATGAGATCAAAGACCTTTTAGTACACAGATCACATATTACAAAGGAGGTGGAAGAAGTACAGGAGATTTTCTGGTAGTACACACACTCCGATAGGGTTAGCGTTCATAAGGACTTGTTATAAGATCTTTCCTGCAAAACAAAAATAAAATTGAAAAGATAAAAAATAGCTAAACTCTTACGACTTCACCTGTGTTGAGTTGGTGAATTCACAATTGATTGTTGTTTGTTTGATTTTAGTTAAGTTCAAAGACCAGTGTCGCACATTCTGTGACATTTTTCTTTCCTAGGTTTATTCCTCATTTGACCTACACTCACTTTTGAGCCTTCTACTATTTTGCACTCCATTTATTTCTCTTTGACCATCGTATCTTTCATTCAAACTCGATCTTCCTCTTCCACTTAAATATGGCGATCCATGTGTAGATCGCAAGCCCGGTCTAGAGCCAGAGATTCTCTCAGATTCGGAGTTAGAAAAGGACATAGAGATGTCTCCCACAGGGAAGAGAATGGACACCAGAATCCTCTGCAGCAAGAGCAGGATCAGCCAGATCAGAATGATGTGAATGCCTAGCTTCTCACCTCCATTCAGGCAATAAAATAGTAGCCCACCGACCAGGCATTATCCTAGGTCACCCTTCCAAGACATGATTAATAACTAGAGGAGAGGGAGAGATAACCCAAGAGGAGGAGAAGAAGAAGAAGGAAGAGCAGGTGGAGGCCGTGCAGACCCTACAGATGAAGCCAGAGGAGAGAAATCCAATCCAACTATCAAGGAGACCTACAATCTTGGAGCCGGGAAAGTCATCGAGTGGATCCAGATTCCAACGATCCATGCACATTTCGAATTGAAGCCTCAACTCTTGGCACTCTTAACCAAATTCTACGCCAATGCAAATGAAGAACCTTATATCCACATGCAATAATTCGGGCGCATTTGTGGTACAAATCACTACCCTAACATAATGTTAGGAGTAGTCAAGATGACGGCATTCTCGTTTAGTCGTCA
This sequence comes from Ottelia alismoides, assembly GCA_037367405.1. Taxonomy (NCBI): domain Eukaryota; kingdom Viridiplantae; phylum Streptophyta; class Magnoliopsida; order Alismatales; family Hydrocharitaceae; genus Ottelia; species Ottelia alismoides. The sequence goes on along the minus strand of JAZKJV010011120.1, from coordinate 714,723 downwards.
CGACAAAGCACTTCATTGGATCAACCACTTGATAAAGGTCATCACAACCTGGGAAGACCTTAAATCTGCCTTTCTGCATAAATATTATCCTCTTAGGCGACTTAATCAGATGTGTGCCTATATTGCCAACTTCACCCAAGCTGCACACGAGTCCATTCATGAGGCTTGGGAGAGGTTTATAGAGTTGCAAGAGAAATGTCCCCATTATGACATTCCTAGGACCATCCTGGTCCATCATTTCTTTGGGGGATTATAGTGGAAATGCAAAAGCTCATGGATGCTGCTTGTTGTGGCTGACATTTCAACAAGGACGAAGACATCATCTGACAGATATTCGAGGAGATGGCCGAAGGAGAGGCTTCCTTATCTTTGTCCCATGCTTATCAGTGCTAGCCCCATAACCTTCAGAAACCAGTTCATATGGCATCTTCCCACGAGTCGGATAGGTACGAGAGCTCCGACTTGAGCATCATAGGGAGCCACTTGTCCAAGGTGAATATCATAGAGAAATGATCACAGACCTTGAGAAATTTGATGTGATTGAATAAAAGGCATAAAATCTGGACAAGTTGGACCAAATTACCAACCAGCTGGAGCTGCTGGTCAGCACGATCAGCTCCTGCAATTCCGTGTCTACATCGACTACCACTCCCGCAGAGATGAAAGAACAAGCATCGCCACAGTATCTCAGTTGAGTCAACCATAACCAGCAGTCCAGCACATATATTTTGTGTAGGCCCCAGAACCGACATCTCCACAGCAGCCACAACAGCAGCTGGTAGTCTACCAGCCTGAGCCCTAGCCCAAGGAGGATCCATGTTTCCCTCCTCCACCTCACATTAAAGAAGTGAATGGTGTATGGGCTAACGACGGACATCTGGCCTGTCCAGGCGGACCCCAACAAGGCCGCCAATAGGGCAATCACTAGTTCCCTCAACAACAAGGAGGGACATTTGTTTAGAACACTCATCCTTAGTACCACCAACAATCTCTATAATTCCATGACAGTTGGAGACAGAACCAGTACCAGCAACTGCAGTACTTTCCATACCAACAGAATCAGCAGTATTCGGTGGTTCCATATCAAAACCAACCTCCACAGCACCAACAACAGTACCATCCTTCTCCTCCTACTAAAATCATATTCCCACTTGTAGCCTCCATACCATTCCCAGTATCAGCGTGGTCAACACGCTGAACCATCTGAGGTTGCTCCTATGAATCATGCCTTAGATTGCTTGGCTCAGTTAACAGAGATGATATAGAAGCTTGACAAAATTATCGCTGCCAAAACTCCCATTCCAACACTAGGTCGAAGTAAAACCCAATAATTTCAAGAAGAAAGAGCATGTACTCTATGATGTTCTCTCTGGTCTAACAAAGTCATATGTGCATGATTTCTTTTTATCTAATGTTGTCACTCTTAGGAGCAGTAGAACCTTACAGCTGACTTCTGCAATAAAGGGAAAAATAAAGCTTCACGGGGAGAGTTGTCATCATCTTATGCATCAGCCGATCTAACATCGGATCCGGGTGATGAATAAGAAGACGGAGGAGAAGCACTAGAAAGAAAAGGCCAAAACAATCAGAAAAATCAAAAATTACAAAAAAGAAAGCAGTAGCGGCAACAGTCGGAGTATCACCACACCAACCATCGTGGAGACCAAACCTGCAGCCACCCTGATGTCAGCCGATGGAGCCCCTCCTGCAGATTTTGGATGCCCACCTTTCTTGGATGTCCTTACACATTTTAGTCATCCATTTGTACATCCTTATCTAGCTAACAATTTTGATGCAAATAAGAACACTATTTCTATTTTTGCTTTTGATTCTTTAAATATTCCATTTCTGGACGCTTTGAGAAAATCTATTAAAATAAAATTTTGAAAAATGCCTTGTCTGACCCTAATGTAGATGAAATTATTAAAAATCTTGTGCTTGAAATGCCCTTGCTCAAAGCCATCAAGTACATGCCTAACATCAGGAAAGGGTTGAAAGAAGCATGTATTTCGAAAAGACAGTCGCATCGTTCTAGAGAAAGAAATGTGAAGCATATTCTGACCGTGGCTACAGTGAATGCAATCAGCAATCTCCTGACAAAGAATAAGTACATGGGAGTTACTTTAGTCAGATGCCAGATGTTCGATCAGGAGTTCGACCGAATTCTACTCGATAGTGGATCCCCAATCAACATGATTCCCACTTCACTACTCTAAGAGTTTGGGTTGGGACCGCTCAAGACTACTAGAATGATTCTGTAGTTCACAATTACATCCATCAAGAGGCTCGGAGGAATTTTGGAGGATGTCATCATTGCCATTCAGGGAATGCAGTTCCCCATGGACTTCATTGTACTAGACATGGACACCTCAGCTCCTCTTGCTCACACCATGATAATTCTTGGATGATCGTTCCTACAAACAATCGAAGCAGTAGTAAACTATGGCATCGGGCATATCACCTTCCATTTTAGCAGTGATAAGATGCCTATTGAGACGATCCAAGTGTCGAAACCTTCAGCGTCTACATCAGATGAGAGTGAGCCAGCAAAGCAGCGCACAGACGACTATGACTTTCTTGCTAAAATCTGTGATACAAATCTTTTCGTGGATGACATTGAAACCCACGAGTTCATCTCCACAGAATAACTATTAGATAGCACAGACGAGTTCCCAGATGTCCTTTATGATGAGATTTTTGCTAAGCCTGATGAAAACAAATATGGACACCTATCCTTGATAGAGCAGGACGCAATCATTGACAAATTTTTTGAATAAGATTCTGTGATAGAAGAATTATGTGCAACGTTTAATGTAGAGCCCTCAATGCCAATGGTGGACACCATTCAGTTGAAAGATCTAACACCATCGCCATGCACAATGGCTGAAGTCAGCAACGAGTTGAATCAAACTCCGCCTGAACTCAAACCACTTCCAGCAAATATGAAGTATGCCTTCCTTGCGGGTGCACAAATCATGTCTCCTGTAATCACCAATTCTCAGCTGACACAGGAACAAGAATCTTGTCTACTCGAGGTTCTAGAGAGAAACCGCAATGCTATAGGTTGGAAAATTTCAAATCTCCATGGGATAAACCCCTCATTGTGCTCGCATCGCATATACATTGAAGAGGACAACAAGCCTTCCCGATAATTTCAGTACAAATTAAATCCAAATCTCTGGGAGGTCGTGATGAATGAAATAACAAAATGTTGTGATGAGGGATTTATATATCCCATCTCCGACTCAAAGAGTGAGTCCCTTGCATGTTGTTCCCAAGAAATCAAGGATCACCATGGTCAAGAATGAAAAAGGAGAGGAGATCTCAACTAGAGTATGATGACACGCCAAGCGACTCAGGTATAAGGTACTAAATGGTCGTTGCGACCCAAGTCACCAGACGTGGTCAATCCAGAAAAAGAGACCACCAAATATGATAAAAATCAATCAAAAGCAAATAGCGGTCTTGTTATTTTATTAACCTGGTATAGCGACCAGGGTCGAACACAAGGAGCACGTGATGGCCTTGCGGTCTACGAAGTAGTCAAAAATAAAATAAAATAAAATAAAATAAAAGGTGTTTTTGGTGGATTTTAAATTTTTTATAATTTTTTTGGATTTTTAATTAATTAAGAAATTAAGAAAACAAGTGAATAAATCAAATTCAAACAATTATTTAAACACTCAAATATCAACCAAAAATTCAAATAAAAATGTTTTTATGTGTTTTATAATTTTTACTATTTTTGTTCAATTTTTTGGATTTTTTTGATTTTTATTTAATTTTCTAAAAATGAAATAAGGTCAGAAAATGGAGGTACTGTCCAGCCAAGCTTGAGGGACTTAGATAAAATATCTAAAAATATCTAATAAGCCTGGAGGTAATTTTCCTGTAAAGAGAAAAAGAGAAGGAAAATTTAGGAACCTTAATTATTAGTTTTGGGTTTTTAAATTATTTATTAGAATTTTTATGAATTTTTAGGTGTTTTTCAATTTTTAAGAGTTTTATATCATGAAAAATGGCCAAAATTGGCCAGAAAATCAAACAAGCCAAAGCAAACAATAGATAATTTTTTTGTAATTTTTAGATAAGTTTTAGTATTTTTTGTGATTTTTTAAAACAAAACGTAACAAAAATGGTTGTTTTTTATTTTTTAAAAATAGCAAATAAAACCAAAAATGTCCCCGAAAATTCTAGAAAACTTTACAACATGGCAGGAGCCATGTTTCCAATTTTCATGGAATTTGGAGTAAGTTTGATATTTTATCAAAAATAAAACCAAGGTACAGAGCACAGGGACCTGTACGTAATTTCCAAGAGTTCTGGGGGGTCCGGTGCAAAATACCCAAGAAAACACGCGCGCGACGCGTGCCTGGGGCACTCAGGGACCTATATGCAAAGAAATTAAGTTCCTGGGCTAAATAATAACAAGTATTAAAAGTCTGGGGAACTTAATGTAATTTACCCACTAAAATAACACACATGCGCAAATAAACCATGCACAGGGGTATCAATGCAAATATCTAAAAAGTTTCATTCATTCCATAACCATCCAGAACTACAGGGTTAACAATGCAAATATCCCAAAGAGGCACGTGTCGATGCATGTGCTACACTACAAATAGGGGTATAAATGTAATAAGAAAACTACGCAGGGTCCAACATGCAATTTACCTAACGTAAATAAAATCCTAAAAATATTTACAGGACTAAACTGAAATTAAACTAAAGAGAAAGGCCTAAGGGTAAATTACCCTTTATTAATGAGGTCGTCGGATGCATGCCACGTGGTGGATCAAACGGTCAGGGACGAGTGGCGCTCCAACGTTGGGCTCCTCGCGCTGATCGGACGGTCTGGGCCTCACCACGTGCTGGATCTGACGGTGAAGGGGCTCTGTGGCTAGACCTCAGGCATCAACGGTCCAGATCTCCCCTCTCAAGATCGGAAGGCGCTGGACGCTCCTCGGATGAACGGTCAGGATCACGACTGGACCTCGGGGTCGATCAGACGACGGAGAAGGATGGTGGATGAACTGGCCTCCGGCGAACTTCGTCGGGATCATGACGACGCTGGTCTCCTCCTGGAAGCCCTCTGATGATCGGAACAGGAAGCTGCGGGCCCTCTGCATCTGTTGGAGGCCTCCGATGACCCAACTGAGCCCTGGGGAGCTCCGGCGAGGTCGGCGGAGGCGGAGCTGCTAGACCAAATGATCCAAGCCCTCAGATGGGCTTGGATAAACCTGCAAAGTGCACCAGCAAGCTCGTGGGTCGAGGGCAAACTGCCTCGACCCCGTTAGGCGTGGTGAAAGTGGTTAGGGAGTCGGTGCGGGCGAGCTCCGGCGAGGGGGTGGACGGAGGAGCTCGAACCCCAGCTCCTGTGCGAGCTGGGTTGAATGGAGGGGTGTAGAACATGCGCGGGAGGAAGGCGGAGGCGATGGTGCAGCCCGATGATCGAGTGGGAGGCGAACGTGACCGGAATCGAAAGTGGTCGGCGACGGGGCGATTTGGGGCTAATCGAAAATTAAAAAAAAGGAAGAAGAGCTACGGTTACCTGGGTGGATGTATCGACTGGGGACGAGCTTGGGCAGCTCTGGGTCCTTGCCTCAAGGACCGTCGTCGTCCGAGGCTCGAGCTCCTGCTCTGGGTGGAGCACGGCGGAGCAAACCGCCGGATTAGTGGTTCGAGCACCCTCTGCCTCGCTGCTTCACCTTCGGGGCAAGCTGTCACTCTCGCGCGGAAGGTGGACGTCACTGGAAGGAGGAATGACAAGCCAAAGATGAGGAATGAAGTGGCGGAGCTCGGAATTTATTTGGGTGCAGGTCCGGCAAGATCTGATCGGATAGGGCAATGGGATGCGCGGATCCCGAGGCGGGCACTCCGACGAGGGTGTCGGATGTGTTGCGCGTGGAGCAGACCCGGGGTTTAGGTGTGAGGGGATCGGGTTTGGACATGAAAAAGGAGAGAAGTCGGGTCGGGTGTTCAAAACCCGTGGGAGGTGGTCCTGGGGGGGAGTTGACCGGGCGGTCAACAACCCCCCTGGACCAATGGGAGGCTGCCATCTGGAAAAGATTTAGAAATTAGATTAAAAATAGCAAATGGCTTATTTATTAAAAAGTCAAAACATGAAATATTTTTGTTTTAATTTTTTCTATTTTTTAGTGATTTTTAATTAATTTTTCAGAAAAAAAAATAGTGTATTTACATAGTAGGGCTATATATAGGTATATATACAATATATAGATTTTTATTTTTGATTTTTAATTTGTTGTTTTTATACATTTTTATTCCCCTTTTATATTGTATTTATTTATATCATAAAATAAGGAATAAAAATATATCTTTATTTTATTTTTATTATTTGTATACAATAGTGAAATAAATACATATGTACACATATATACATGGTATATTTACAATGTATTTTTGGGTTTTTAATTTTGTTCTTTTTATTTTGTTTTTGTTTTAATTATTTTTATTTTATTTATTTACACCATAAAATATAGAGTATTTATAAATTTTATGGAAATTAATTTTTATTTATTTACAAGGTGAAATAAATATAGAGATAAGTGTGCTATGTACAGGATGAATATGTACAAGTGGATGTTTTTGTTTTCTTTTTTTAATTTTTCTATTTTTATCTTGTTTTTATATTTATAAATATATACAAATATTTACAAGTCCTTTTTAGTCTATTTTTGGGAGGAAAATATTTTTATTTTATTTACATATATATTTACACACATGAGCCCCTATCTCCCTCTACTTTGGCTTTTATGCGGTGAGGCCCATGCTGAGCCCTCCCTTGGGTTAGGTTGCTCAATATTTATTCTAAATATTTCCCTCTTTTTCTTTTTAATCTTTATTCTTTTATTTTTACACAAAAACATGCTAATTATTACTTTTTACACCATGCATGCTTTTGGTAATTATTTATGTTTACAACTATATACATGCATTTGCAAAGGTTTTTATAGCTAAAATATAAGAATAAAGAGTGATGAATGAGTATTCATCACCCCCTATACTTAACTTTGCTAGTCCCTTAGCAAACACTTATTTGAAAAAGAAGTGAAAAAGAAAGAAAGAAAAAGAGAATGTACATGGATCAAGGTTGATTATTAAACTTGCCTTCATTAAATTAAGGTATGGAGCTCGATCAGATCTTTGGATTATTAATGTGTCGGAACCTTATTTGGACTTAAGTTTAAAACTCAACAGCCTCTAAGTTCCACTAATCTATAACCAAGACTCCTCAATGCTCCAGATCAGAACAAGTCATCCATCACAAACCCTGAAGACCATGAATCTTTTCTTGTCCTGTGAATGTGAGGTATAAGCTCTCCACCTCAGAAATGGCAACTTGACAACCCTCCCCAACAAGGTAACTCTATGACCTCAATCTGGCCACTCTTTCCTCGAGGAGCGGGGTATTCCCTTCTAAGTTCAAGTTCAACCGGCTCAAGAAGAGGAGGAAGAAGAGAATGGGTCAAGGCCAGTGTAGCCATGTACCCTTGGGAGCTTGACCAGTGTAGCCAAGTCTCCCTGCTGCAAGCTACATAAGGTGGATCATGAACTCAAGCTTTGCTTATTGCACTATATATACATACTCCGGTGGGATTATCATTTTCTATAAGACCCACCACTTTTTTGGAGTTATTTTCTTTTTGCATTTTTTTTTCAAGTGCATCTATACAACATATACATGTGCAGCATATATACAAGGAGTTTTTCCTCTTGAGCCAGTAGACTATCCCTCTTTTGAAGCTTTATTGCAACCCACAACTCCCGTCGTTAGACCTCATGGCAACCAGACCAAGTTGAGACGCACTTCCTTCACTAAAAGAAGAAGAGAGGTTCCGCCTAGAAGTACTACCCTCATATGCTACCCCAAGTCAAGGAAGACTGCCTCCTCACCACCTCATCCGTAGAGAGCTCGGTGCAAAGTGCTGGTGTCCAAGTAAAGCCATTGTCTATATGAGTCATGTGTTGTTGTTAAGTGCTCTACTTAGGCTCATTGAGATGACATGTGATCATAGCCTAGTGGACTCAAAGAATTAAGTCACCATGGACCTGAAAAGCCTTAAACCTAAGCCCTATAAGGTTCCTCTTATAAATTAGGTGGATTAAGATCTTAATCAAGCTACATTTCTCAATTTAATTCCAGGCTAGTTTAAATGTCAACTATCATCCAGAAAAACTATATACATATGTACAAAAGATGCTATTTACACAAATTTTACAATCATGCAAAATTTTTGAAAAATGTTTTGAAATCATGAATGGATGATGCATGAAGTGCAAGTTTTGCAAAAAGTATTTACACACATTTACACAAGATTTTTGCAAACTATTGATTTTCAAAACATTTTGGAAAAATTTTGTACTATATACATAATTTTGATATGAAAATATTTACACAAGCTTCACACAAAAGATTTTTGAAAACATTTTTACAAAAATAATTTGTACACTAGCTATTTATGTGCAAACAAAAGAATGTTTATGTACATGAAAATTTTTATTTTTTTGTGATTTTTAGGTTTTTAGCCATTTTATTTATTTACACACTCCCACAAAGTACGAGTTATGGCTAAAGTATATATGAAATATATACACACCCCCCTATACTTAGCTCGAACGATGTCCTCAGAGTCAAGAGCGATGAAGAAGACATAACTCATGCTAGGTATAGGGAAGTGAAAAGGAAGGCTATATACAAAGACGAATGAATGAATAGAAAGTCAAGAGGATCTCAGGTCTTCCCCCTATACTTAGGATCAAGTAATCCTAAGTATAGCAGGCTGTACACTAAGGGAAAACCGAGTGGAGAATGTACAGGGTCTACCCCCCCTATACTTAGGGTAAAATATCCCTAAGTATAGGCCGCGAAAACAGGGGTAGAAAGAAACAAAAGAAATACCCGAAGGTCCTACATCCCCCCTATACTTAGGGTAAAGTGCACCCTAAGTATAGCATAATCAAAAGATGAAGAAAGGGATGTTGGACTAAAGAATGTAGTGATATAGACATCTAGATCTATACAGGGCGGAAGATCAGTGAAAATCAGGCGTGAGATGCATTAGATGTGAGTCAAAGACCACATCTCACGCAAAATGAATAGGGGCAAGATCAACGACCCGCGGCTCATGATCTAGAAATGGCTTGAGCCGCTGGCCGTTCACTCGAAAGGTACTCTCAGAAGACAACTCGGATATATCAATGCTACCGTTGTCGTGTACCTTTCTCACAAAGTAGGGTCCCTTCCACTTGCTCTATAGCTTCCCTGGAAATAAATGAAGCCTCGCATCAAACAACCATACTCTCTGTCCAGGCTCAAAATGCTTGTGGCTGATGTGAGAATCATGCCAATCCTTCACTCTCTCCTTATATTGTAGGCTGTTTGAGAAGGCGGTATCTCTCAACTCCTCCAGGGCTGCTAACTCTGCCCTCCTCTGGTCTCCTACATCATCTGGATCCATAAGTATCTCAGTAACTGCCCAAAGTGACTTGTGCCTCAGCTCAACAGGTAAATGGCACAACTTGCCATATACGAGGCGAAAGGGAGATGTGCCCAATGGTGCCTTGAAAGATGTCCTATATGCCCACAAGACTGAGTCCAAAAGCTGTGACCAATCCTTTCGGTCGGGGCGAACGACTTTCTGCAATATAGTCTTGATCTCCCTGTTCGACACCTTGGCTAGACCATTCGTCTGTGGATGGTAAGGTGTAGCAACACTATGGTCTATACCGAACTCGCTTCGATCTTTTCGGACATGGTAGGGGAGTGTTTGGAGGTCTTCATGGACGATTTCTCGGTTTACGGCGACGGATTCGACTCCTTTCTTGACTGCCTAGACCGAGTTCTCCAGCGATGTATAGAGGTCCATTTGGTGTTGTCTTGGGAAAAGAGTCACTTCATGGTGACTCAAGGGACGGTGCTTGGCCACATCATCTCCAACAGGGGCGTGGAGGTTGATCCGGCCAAGGTAGATGTCATTAGAAAACTCGCACCGCCGTCCAATCTGAGGCAGTTACGGTCATTCTTGGGGCACGTCGGTTTCTACCGGCGATTCATTCATGATTTCAGCAAGATTGCCCGGCCGTTGACTGACCTCTTGACGAAAGACACCGAGTTCCTTGTTGATGACAAGTGTCTTTCGTCCTTTGAGACTCTCCGGCAGCGTGTTATTGAGGCTCCTGTTCTCCGGCCGCCTGATTGGTCTCTCCCATTCGAGATCATGACGGATGCCTCCGATTTTGCCGTGGGGGCTGTGCTGGGATAGAGGAGGGATGGAGTCCCCTTTGATATTCACTACGCTAGCCGCACATTGGATTCCGCCCAGCGGAATTATACGGTCACAGAGAAGGAGATGCTAGCCGTAGTGTTCGCCCTAGATAAGTTTCGATCTTACATCATTGGATCTAGAGTGACCTTGTACACTGATCACACCGCCATCCGGTACCTCATAGCAAAGAAGGATGCCAAAGCCAGACTTACTAGATGGATCCTTCTACTCCAGGAGTTCGACATTGAGATCAAGGATAAACCTGGAGTCAAGAATGTGGTGGCGGATCATCTCTCCCGTTTAGAGCAGCCTGAGGAGTCCGAGCATATTGATCCCATTTGTGAGACCTTCCCAGATGAGGCGATCCTTGCTATCGCCTCACTCCCGTGGTATGCTGATATTGTGAACTTTCTCGTTGCTGGGAAAGTCCCACAAGATTGGCCCAGGCAGAGGCTTGAGACCTTCCTTGCGAAGGCGAAGTCCTACCACTGGGAGGATCCCATCCTTTACCACGAAGGAGGGGATAGCGTCTGGCGTCGGTGTATTCCTCAGGAGGAACAACATAGCGTCCTCACTTACTGCCACAAGCTTGAGGCAGGAGGACATCATTCTGGGAGGAGAACGGCACAGAAAGTGCTCCAATCCGGCTTGTGGTGGCCTACCCTCTTCAAGGACTCTGATGAGTTCGTGAAGAGGTGTACTGACTGTCAGAGGATGGGCACTTGTGGACAGCGTAATATGATGCCGATGCAGCCCATTCACTTCTGTGAGGTTTTTGACGCATGGGGCATCGATTTCATGGGTCCATTCCCTAAGAGTCAGGGATTTGAGTACATTGTGTTGGCCGTAGATTATGTTAGTCGTTGGGTTGAGGCTATCCCCGCCTGAGCCGCTGATGCGAGGACAGTTTGTAGATTTTTGAGGAAGCATATCATCACGTGGTTCGGGGTTCCTCGAGTTTTGATTTCTCCTGGTCCTCAGGAGCGATGGCCACCTATTTGTTGCCCGAGTACCCATCTAGGAAACAATAATGGCTCTTCCCTGCCAGTCTCTCAATGATCTGGTCAATAAAAGGCAGGGGGAAATGGTCCTTCTTGGTGGCCTGGTTGAGTCTCCTGTAGTCAACACAGACCCGCCAAGAGGAGGGTACTCGTGTAGCAATCTCCTCTCCCGACTCACTGATCACAGTCGTGATGCCCGTCTTCTTGGGCACTACATGCAAGGGGCTGACCCACTTGGAGTCAGAAATGGGATAAATAAAATCTGTGCTCCACCATTTTGAGATTTCGTTCATGACGACCTCTCTCAAGTTGGGGTTCAGCCGCCGCTGGAACTCACGCGACGGCTTCGCCCCCTCCTCGAGATAGATATGGTGGGAGCACAACGCTGGACTAATCCCATGGAGATCTGCTATGCTCCATCCGATTGCCTTGCGGTTCTTTTCAAGAACCCCCATCAAACGGGATTCTTGCTCTCCAGTCAGATCGGCGGAGATGATGACTGGGTACATCTCAGGCTCACCCACAAGGAATCGATACTTCAGCGAAGTAGGGAGCGGCTTCAGCTCTGGACAGCTGGGTGCTGGCAAATCTGGTTTCGGAAGAAGATGTGTGTATGCTGCCAAATCTGCCTGGGAGAATGAGAACGAACTCTCGCAAACTGGATCTGAAGAAGGCTGCTCAACTGAGCTGTCTCTGATCTGCTCAGCATCTACCTCCTCCTCAGCTGTAGGCTCTGTGGGACTCAGGTCTGGCATATAATCCTCGCAATCTTCCCAATCAGACTCTGAATCCGAGGGATCTGCATCAAACAAGGTGGCATCAGTACCACCATCACACATGGTGGCCTCAGTACCACCATCATCGCTAAAAATTGTGTCGCGATCGAGAACCAGCTCTGCTACCACTACAATATCCTGAACCAGGGCTGTGCTCTCCAAGCCCTCCTCTACTGTCATCTCGGCATCAGTAGTGTCTGAAAATGAGAGGATGGCCTGTGCTGCGGGGTCTGCCCATGCTGCCTCATCGTCTGTGATCACAAAATCACAGTCCTGGTGGATGTCTAGCTCGGCATCTGTCAGCTGCTCTGTATCTGTACTGGTCTCTGAGCATGCTCTATCTCTGGCTCTGTTGTCCTCGACCGTCTCTATTTGTACACTCTCGCCCTCGACGCGAAAGTATACCTTCCTGCTATCATGGTCAGTCACCGCCTTGGCTGTGGCCAAGAACGGACGACCGAGGATGATGGGGATATCGGCCCCTGAATCAGGGATCTCCATGTCCAACACTACGAAGTCCACGGGGAATTGCAGGCCCTGAATAGTGACGACAACGTCTCGCAACAACCCCTTCGGCCTCTTGACAGATCGATCAGCAAACTGAAGGACTGTCCTGCTCTGTCTAAGAGTGCCCAACTCGAAGCGGTCGAGAAGGGCTGCCGGAAGGAGGTTGATAGACGATCCGCTATCCAATAGAGTCTGGTCGAACCTCTGCTCTCTAATGTGACACCTGACATATGGGGCTCCTGAATCTGGCCGCTTGGCCAGCAGACGGTTCTGGATCGCGAAACACGTGGCTTTCGTCAGCACATGGATCTCTGAGTGGTGGTTCCTCCTCCTCCTCCTGACTGTAGTCCTATCTCTCAACAAACGTTGAAGAAGGGGGATGTGCTGCAAAGCCTCCTGAAGGGTCAGCTGTATGTGGAATCTATCAATCATGCTCTGGCTGAACTCCTCCTGCTCTCTCTTCTTTGGATCTTTTTCTTTTTTCTTCCCCTTCCCCATCTGAAAGGCTCTAGGGAAGGGGATCACAGGGTCCTTCTCAGATGAAGGACTAGGAATAGGTCTAGACGGCTCGACGGCCGGATCCGCACATACATCAAGCACCACAGTGGGACCAGAATAAACTAAACCTTTTCCTTTATTCACAACATGGTTCCGAGCTACATCAGTGGAAGGAAAAACAACAGCTCTCTCTACATGAACTCTGGTGGCCTCAGTACCACTGCTGGCTGGATCTGCTGGACGTCTCACGGCCTTAGTACTGCGCTCTGGCTCGGCATCTCGGGTGGCGTCAGTACCACCTCCTCGAACTGGTGAAATGGCGGCCTCAGCACCGCCGGTAGAATCAGCATCCTTGGTGGCATCAGTACCACCGTCATCATCTCGAGCGGCCTCAGTACCACTCTCCTCCTCCTCATCTGGCGCTCTGGGTGTATCCTCATGTTGTCGCTCAGACGAGGCGCCTCCTGCTGGTGCCCTACCGCTCCTAAGTGTGACAAAATCAGCATCAAAAAGGTCTGAAGACATATCATCAAATGGATCACTAGGAGTGGCATGCTCAGTGTAAGCTACCTGCTCAGACTTCCGCTTCATGCTGTTGGGGTTCAGCTCGATCTGGGCAGGAATAGCGGCCTTCCCTCTCACAATGTCCCGCATCTCCTGGCGGAACTCGTCCATCTCCCGTCTGAAAGTATCCTGCTGGTCCGTGAGGAGGCGGGCTATGTCGTCCAAGGCGGGGCTCTCGTATGGTGGACCATGGGAGCCCGACAGGTAGCCTCTCTGGTAATGAGGCTGCTGGAACTGGTGCTGCTGCTGCTGAGAGGGGTAAGTGGGAGGATGTTGCTACTGGTGTGGCTGGTGAGGCTGCTCCCCTCCAAGACTGTCCCTGCTGATAGGGACGAGGAACGAAGGATGACTGCTGCTGTGAAGAGTAGACTAGGGGTTGTTGCTGTTGGTGATCTCTCTGTTGGCTGTACTGGCCTCCTTGACCAGATGGCTGTTGCTGGGGCTGGGCACCTCCGTTCCCCCACCTGAATCTAGGATGGTCTCGTCGAATCCCAAGCTGAGGACGGTCATACCAAATCCCGTTGACATCCATCAACTACTCTGCATCGTACTGGGGTGGCGGTAGCACTGCCAGAGGCTGATCCGGATGGTATACCACCATCTGCATGTCTAGAGATGGTGGTGACTGGTAGGTGGGCTGCGGCTGCTAGTACGGCTCCGCCTGTACAAGATGAACCTGTCTAGGCTGCTGGTGTGAGCTGGAGCGCTGGGACAAGCTGCCGCTGCTGCCGTGATCGCCTCGCGACTGAAGACGGGGCTGTGGAGCCGTCTGTGCCTCCTGGAGACACATGAGCTAGGTCTTCATGTCGCTCAGAGTCTGTGCCATCTGCTTCATCTGAGTGATGCTCTAGCACTGCTTCTTCTCGATCAGCTCCATCCGATCCAACTTCTCACTGATAATCCCCATATCCGCAGCGGATGACTCTGCCTGTGCTGTTGCTACTGCGGATGAACTGGATGGACCGGCATCGACCCGTGATATCCTCTGGTACTGCACGGGTCCTGGCTGCTGCTGGGGTCTGCCCTGAGTGTACAACCTGGTCTGGGACATCACCATGTAGTTCTCGGCCATCTCCTCGTAGATGGCCCAGACCTGGTCGTGATCCTTGGTGAAGTAAGACCCGCCACAAGAAGCGTTCACCAAGCCCTGGAGCTCTGGTGTCAGCCCGTTGAAAAAGCTCTGCACAAGGTTGGGCTTCGAAATGTCGTGGTGCGGGCATCGATCAGTCAGCTCACGGAACCTCTCCCATGCCTCATGGAATTGCTCGTTGGGGAGCATGGAGAAGTTGCTGATGAGGGCTCTCGCTGCATTGGTCTGCCCGAGTGGATAGTACTTGTTCAAGTACTCGGTGCGGAGCTGCTCCCAGGTGTAAACAAACTTCCCCAAGTATTTTAGCCAAGTGGTTGCTCTATCTGCCAAGGAAAAGGGGAAGGCAATCATCCGAATCGTATCCTGGTCCACCTGACGATCGTGGACAGTACTGCAGATCATGGGAAACTCCTGGAGGTGGAGATGGGGCTCCTCAGTAGCGAGTCTGTGGAATCGGTGGAGTAACTGCAAGGTGTTCGGGGGGAACTTGAAGTCCCCCACGATAGCTGGAAGTACGACCCAGTGGTGCGTCAGCGTCGATCCGGGGTTGTGTAACTCCCGCATCGGTCTCGGTGGTCCTCCTGTCGCGGCTGCGGCGGCTGCTGCCGCTGCGGCTGCTGCTAAGGCTGCTGCATCAGCATCATCTGGGATCCTCGGCCCGTCTCTCCTCTGCTCTCGCTCTGCTCTCTCTGCTCTCATCTGCTCCATCTCTCTCCTCATATCGAGCATGAATGCTCCCTGATCCCTCAACTGCTACATAACGGTCTCTAGTGAGGCGATCAAGGTGGAGTTGATCGCACCCTGGTCCAATACGAAGTGCTCTCCTCTGGTGCGATCCTCAAAACTTCCGCCCATGGCGTCTGCAAAATCAAATGAGCCAAACTCAGGTGCTGATAGATCTGCTAATCTCTCCTCTGGCTCATGTCTCTCGGAACCGAAAGAAAGGGGGTCGAGGGGGAACAGGGCAGAGTCATACTCGGGCTCGGAGAGCTGGTCTGGGCTCTCGCGAGCCAACCTAGATGAACGGGTAGACATGCCTGAAAGCGGTGCAGCTAGAGGCTGCCTAAGAGATCGTCTACCCATCATCGTGATCTGGCGAGTAAGGCGGATGGGATCTGGAGAAACTATGATCAGCAACCAAACCCTCTGTTCACCAACGCAACGCGAGCTGAAGACCGTAAAGGCTCGGTCAAATTATCTTGTCAAATTTTATTATGGTGAACAAATAGTCTATCAGAGCAATTACGTGACCTGTTGGGATACCCGATGCTACCCCAACCAACTAGCCCGCACGGAAGAGTCGGTAATCAGTTGGGAATAGCACCGGAGGGCTCTACCTAGTGTGCGGGTCACTCTCTCGCACAATCAAACCAAACAATGAGGGGGTTGCTCTCCCCAAGACAAATTTTTAAGTCAAGTGTCTTTTAGGGTCAATAGCTTAAACAGTCCCAATTTTATTGTTTTTCTTTTTAATCCTTTTCAATAAAAACAAAAGGCCTAACGAATTTTTCGGTTCTCCTGGTTATTTAGTCAAAAACAAGGGGGAGAAGACGAAAAAGCCGATGCGCGATGAAATCAATGATGCATGTAGATATAGAAATGCGTACCTTCCTCCAGACTCTACATGCAAGTGATCCGCGCAGAAATGTAAAGACAGAAAGTAAACTACCTATATGGTGCAGCGGTGAAAACCGAGTCCTAAACATGCAATTCTACTCAAAGAACCGTCTAACTGGTCACCGATCCTTCAAGCCAAAGGTCCGGTCTCGGTCTACCCCTCCTCCTCCCGACACATCGGGTTCAGGAGCAGCGCATGGCATGGCAGGCTACGGCACGTAGGCTACGAAGGGGATGAGTCAATTATTTTTATTAATGAATTATTAGTAGGTCCAATTAATCGCACTATAGGAATAGGCAATCAATTAGGTGTGGGGATCCTACTAATTACGGCACAGTCAAGCAGAAAATCCTAAGTATAGGGGCTCGATAAAAACTGCGTAAAACCGTAAAAGGCAGCAAGAAAAACCAAAAATCGTGAAAAAGCCGCGAAAAACCTAAGGATCCCCCGAGCACACCGGTGCTCGACGAAACAGACCCACTAAAGAGTTCAAGTCCAGCAAGTGTCCCTGTATTATTACAATACAAATAAACTGTGCTGAAAGAAAACTAAGCTACTCTCTCTCTCACTCAGCTCCTCTCTCGCTCTCTCCTGCGGCTCCGTGCAGAAAGGAGCCGCCTCCAAGTCCCGCGGTTGCGCCGGCCTCTCGAAAGCTGCCGCCTCGTTCCTCGGGCCCTCGCAAGAAAGAAACAAAGTGTCAAACCGATAAAATAGTCAAATATAAACAAGAAATAAAAACAGGAGTATATATGCAAAAATGACAAATAAAATAAAAAATCAAACAAAAACAAAAATAAAAGAAAATAAAATAAAACAAAATAAAGCAAAAATAGAATAAAAACATAAAGCCGCGAAAAGCCGCAGACTCCGAAAGAGCCGCGAAAAGCCGCGAAAAAGAAAATGAAAATAAAAAGAAACTACTAAGCTGTGCTCCCCGGCAACGGCGCCATTCTGATGACACGCCAAGCGACTCAGGTATAAGGTACTAAATGGTCGTTGTGACCCAAGTCACCAGACGTGGTCAATCCAGAAAAAGAGACCACCAAATATGATAAAAATCAATCAAAAGCAAATAGCGGTCTTGCTATTTTATTAACCTGGTATAGCGACCAGGGTCGAACACAAGGAGCACGTGATGGCCTTGCGGCCTACGAAGTAGTCAAAAATAAAATAAAATAAAATAAAAGGTGTTTTTGGTGGATTTTAAATTTTTTAAAATTTTTTTGGATTTTTAATTAATTAAGAAATTAAGAAAACAAGTGAATAAGTCAAATTCAAACAATTATTTAAACACTCAAATATCAACCAAAAATTCAAATAAAAATGTTTTTATGTGTTTTATAATTTTTACTGTTTTTGTTCAACTTTTGGGATTTTTCTGATTTTTATTTGATTTTCTAAAAATGAAACAAGGTCAGAAAATGGAGGTACTGTCCAGTCGAACTTGAAGGACTTAGATAAAATATCTAAAAATACCTAATAAGCCTGGACATAATTTTCCTGTAAAGAGAAAAAGACAAGGAAAATTTAGGCACCCTAATTATTATTTTTGGGTTTTTAAATTATTTATTAGAATTATTATGAATTTTCAGGTGTTTTTCAATTTTTAAGAGTTTTATATCATGAAAAATGGCCAAAATTCGCCAGAAAATCAAACAAGCCAAAACAAATAGTAGCTAATTTTTTTATAATTTTTAGATAAGTTTTAATATTTTTTTGTGATTTTGTAAAACAAACAGTAACAAAAATGGTTGTTTTTGATTTTTTTAAAAATAGCAAATAAAACCAAAAATGTCTCCGAAAATTCTAGAAAGTTTTACAACATAGCAGGAGCCATGTGTCCAATTTTCATGGTATTTGGAGTAAGTTTGATATTTTATTCAAAAATAAAACCAAGGTACAGTGCACTGGGACCTGTACGTAATTTCCAAGAGTTCTGGGGGGTCCGGTGCAAAATACCCAAGAAAACACGCGCGCGGCGCGTGCCTGGGGCACTCAGGGACCTATATGCAAAGAAATTAAGTTCTTGGGCTAAATAATAACAAGTATTAAAAGCCCAGGGAATTTAATGTAATTTACCCACTAAAATAACGCACGTGCGCAAATAAACCACACACAGGGGTATCAATGCAAATATCTAAAAAGTTTCATTCATTCCATAACCATCCAGAACTACAGGGTTAACAATGCAAATATCCCAAAGAGGCACGTGTCGATGCACGTGCTACACTACAAACAGGGGTATAAATGTAATAAGAAAACTACGCAGGGTCCAACATGCAATTTACCTAACGTAAATAAAATCCTAAAAAATTTACAGGACTAAACTGAAATTAAACTAAAGAGAAGGGCCTAAGGGTAAATTACCCTTTATTAATGAAACCGTCGGATGGATGCCACGTGGTGGATCAAACGGTCAGGGACGAGTGGCGCTCCAACGCTGGGCTCCTCGCGCAGATCGGACGGTCTGGGCCTCGCCACGTGCTGGATCTGACGGTGAAGGGGCTCTGTGGCTAGACCTCAGGCATCAACGGTCCATATCTCCCCTCTCAAGATCGGAAGGCGCTGGACGCTCCTCGGATGAACGGTCAGGATCACGACTGGAGCTCGGGGTCGATCGGACGGCGGAGAAGGATGGTGGACGAACTGCCCTCCGGCGAACTTCGCCGAGGTCGTGACGGCGCTGGTCTCCTCCTGGAAGCCCTCTGATGATCAGAACAGGAAGCTGCAGGCCCTCCGCATCTGCTGGAGGCCTCCGATGACCCAAATGAGCCCCGGGGAGCTCCAGCGAGGTCGGCGGAGGCGGAGCTGCTAGACCAAATGGTCCAAGCCCGCAGATGGGCTTGGATGAACCTGCAAAGTGCACCAGCAAGCTCGCGGGTCGAGGGCAAACTGCCTCGACCCCGTTAGGCGTGGTGAAAGTGGTCGGGGAGTCGGTGCGGGCGAGCTCCGGCGAGGGGGTGGACGGAGGAGCTCGAACCCCAGCTCCTGTGCGAGCTGGGTTGAATGGAGGGGTGTAGAACGTGCGCGGGAGGAAGGCGGAGGTGATGGTGCAGCCCGATGATCGAGTGGGAGGCGAACGTGACCGGAATCGAAAGTGGTCGGCGACGGGGCGATTTGGGGCTAATCGAAAATTAAAAAAAGGAAGAAGAGCTACGGTTACCTGGGTGGATGTATCGACTGGGGACGAGCTTGGGCAGCTCTGGGTCCTAGACTCAAGGATCGTCGTCGTCCGAGGCTCGAGCTCCTGCTCTGGGTGGAGCACGGCGGAGCAAACCGCCGGATCAGTGGTTCGAGCACCCTCTGCCTCGCTGCTACACCTCCGGGGCAAGCTGTCACTCTCGCGCGGAAGGTGGAGGTCACTGGAAGGAGGAATGACAAGCCAAAGATGAGGAATGAAGTGGCGGAGCTCGGAATTTATTTGGGTGCAGGTCGGGCAAGATCTGATAGGGTAGGGCAATGGGATGCGCGGATCCCGAGGCGGGCACTCCGGCGAGGGTGTCGGATGTGTTGCACGTGGAGCGAACCCGGGGTTTAGGTGTGAGGGGATCGAGTTTGGTCATGAAAAAGGGGAGAAGTCGGGTCGGGTGTCCAAAACCCGTGGGAGGTGGTCCTGGGGGGGAGTTGACCGGGCGGTCAACAACCCCCCTGGACCAATGGGAGGCTGCCATCTGGAAAAGATTTAGAAATTAGATTAAAAATAGCAAATGGCTTATTTATTAAAATGTCAAAACATGAAATATTTTTGTTTTAATTTTTTCTATTTTTTAGTGATTTTTAATTAATTTTTCAAAATAAAAATAGTGTATTTACATAGTAGGGCTATATAGATGTATATATACAATATATAGATTTTTATTTTTTATTTTTAATTTGTTGTTTTTATACATTTTTATTCCCTTTTTATATTTTATTTATTTATATCATAAAATAAGGAATAAAAATATATTTTTATTTTATTTTTATTATTTATATACAATAGTGAAATAAATACATATGTACACATATATACATGGTATATTTACAATGTATTTTTGGGTTTTTAATTTTGTTCTTTTTATTTTGTTTTTGTTTTAATTGTTTTTATTTTATTTATTTACACCATAAAATATAGAGTATTTATAAATTTTATGGAAATTAATTTTTATTTATTTACAAGGTGAAATAAATATAGAGATAAGTGAGCTATGTACAGGATGAATATGTACAAGTGGATGTTTTTGTTTTCTTTTTAATTTTTCTATTTTTATCTTGTTTTTATATTTATAAATATATACAAATATTTACAAGTCCTTTTTAGTCTATTTTTGGGAGGAAAATATTTTTATTTTATTTACATATATATTTACACACATGAGCCCCTATCTCCCTCTACTTTGGCTTTTATGCGGTCAGGCCTTTGCTGAGCCCTCCCTTGGGTTAGGTTGCTCATTATTAATTCTAAATATTTTCCCTCTTTTTCTTTTTAATCTTTATTCTTTTATTTTTGCACAAAAACATGCTAATTATTACTTTTTACACCATGCATGCTTTTGGTAATTATTTTTATTTACAACTATATACATGCATTTGCAAAGGTTTTTGTAGCTAAAATATAAGAATAAAGAGTGATGAATGAGTATTCATCAGAGTACTAACATCTTGGCGTGTCTATGAATCTATCGACAAAGAAGGATCATTTTATGTTCCACTTCATCGACCAGATCGTTGAACGATTGGTCGCGAAGGAATATTTATGTTTCTTGGATGGTAATTATGGTTACAAACAAGTTGCTATAACTCTTCAAGATCAAGAGAAAATGACCTTCACTTATCCAATTGGGAATTTACACCTTCCGCATAATGCCATTTGGGTTGTGCAATGCTCCAGCGACATTTCAATGATGCATGTTGGTTGTATTCACCTATATGGTTGGAAGTTTTCTTGAGGTTTCTATGGATGGCTTCTTTGTCTACAGAGATAGTTTCAATCAGTGCCTATCTTATCTAGATCGAGTCTTGAAGAGATGTTGTGAAGTAAACCTTGTGCTCTCCTGGGAGAAGAGCCATTTTATGGTGACCGAGAGTATTATACTAGGCCATGTCATATCAAAACGTGGTATAGAGATAGACCCTGCGAAGGTGGAAGTTATTTCAAAACTAGAGCCACCATCAAACTTGAAGCAAGTCAGGCCATTCTTAGGACACGTCGGTTTTTACCAAGATTCATTAAAGACTTTAGTAAAATCATTTGACAGATGACTGATCTTTTGGGAAAGGAATCATATTTTATTATTGATGACAGAGTCCTCCATGCATTCAATCAACTGAAAGAAGTAATCACTTAGCCCCCTGTCCTTCAACTGCCAGATTAGTCTCTTCCATTTGAGATCATGACAGATGCATCAAATTACGCCATTAGGACAACGAAGATACAATCCACCATTTACAATTCACTATGTTAGCAGGACTTTAGGTGGAGCTCAGAAAAACTACATTGTCACTAAAAAAGAGTTGCTAGCCGTCGTATTCGCCCTAGAGAAATTCAGATCCCACCTGTTTGGATCCAAAGTGATAGTGTATGCAGACCACCCTACAATCAAGTACTTGCAAGCCAATAAGGATGCCAAACCCAGACTTATCAGATGGATCCTTTTGCTCCCAGAATTTGATCTTGAAATCCGTGACAAGTCTGAAGTTAAAAATGTGGTGGCAAATTATCTATCCAAACTACCAGAGCATGCTGCTCCTAAGCAGAGCTTACTGCCTATGACAGAGACCTTTCCAGACGAGGCTATTATGTCAGTTACCCCGCTCCCTTGGTTCGTCGATATTTTGAACTATCTTGTATCTAAGAGAACTCCACAAGATTGGCCTCAGCTAAAAGTCGATAAATTTCTTTCGGATATTTACTTTTATCAGTGGGAGGATCCTTATCTCTTTCGTGAGAGGGCATTGCATCTGGAGAAGGTGCCTTCCTTAGGAGGAAGTCCAAAGTATCCTCGAACATTGTCATGCTAGAGAATCAAAAAGACACCACTCTAGAAAGCATATGGCAGCAAAAGTTCTACAATACGGCCTTTGGTGGCTGACTGATGATACATATTATGATGGTATAATACCATACAAATTACATGAAGAATCCCATTAATATCTGACACATACACCTCAATACCACTTAATCCAGATATTATTTATTCTACAAATATAATGGGAAAACCACCTTTAAAATGCACAATTAATTTAAATAAACAAATTCTCTCCTCTACATTAATTATATAATACCACATTCCAATCATTCAATTAATAATTAAAATACTTTATGTATCCAAACAAAAATTGCATAAAACATCACTTTCAACCACATATATTTATACATCTAATTTGGCTCTACACATATTTTGTTGGAAAGAAATGGAGAGGGGCTTGGAGGCAATATACCCTTTATTTATTGCATGCACATGGGGCACCACAATTCTCCCGTCCCCATGTATGGAGCCCCCAAGGCACACCCCACTCCAGGTAATCCCCTTCCCCATTCATTTCCCATGCATGTAATGAATGTTTTTTGTCTTATTTGCATGAAATGAATGCTCTCACTCTTTATTTGTAGGACGGTGGGCTCGTGTATGAGGCGATATAAAGAGGGATTGCACTCCTCTCACGCAAGGGGGGTGCCTCTCATTCTCCCCCCCCCCCCGACTCCATGCACATGCTCTCGTCATCGACTCCTTTTCTTCTCTCCCTCTAGAGCGACCTGCAACCAGCTACCTCTTGCTCGTTCTCCCCTTGCGAGCACTCCCTCTCTTCCCGAGCTCTCCAACGGCCCGCACCCCTCTCTCCCAGATACATTCTCTCTCCCTCACGCCAAGCAAACAAACCCCAGCGCGCATCCTCCTCCAGCGTGTCACGACCCGCAGCCTCCTCTTCGTCCAGCACAACCTGCAGCCTCGTGCCCACCTTGCACGGCCACCAGCCTGTGCACACCTCCTCCATGCACTCCGGCTCCTTCTCCACGCTCGTCTCCATGCCTCCATCTTCACGTCGCCATTATCTCGTGACTCCACTGTCGTCTCCGAAAGCTCCAATAGAAAAGACTTCTTCCCCATTTTATTTACTTCTAGCATTTTTTCCTTAAGTTATTTTATGTAAGTTGAATTTGTAAGAAAACAATTCTCTTGTTATAAGATCACCTTGCATTTTTATTACATTTGATTTGGTTTAAGTTGAACTTGAAAGCAATTTTTATTTTATAAAATCTATTTTCAAGTCTAAGTTTTCTTTAAATATATGCATTGCAAGTCTTATATCTCATTGTTCTTCTTGAAACATTGCAAGTGTCATCTCATTTCCTCCATCTTAATTTGCGATTCAACCTCCGTTTTCTTATTTAGTTGCATTCATACCCTCTTTCGTTTACTTCAAGTTCTAACAAATATTTTCACCGTAGATTATATTTTACCATCAAAATCTCTTCAACATAATTTTTTTCTTTCATCGCAATAGATTAGAATTTGAATCAAGTTTTAAAGGAAAACAAAAATAGTGAGTTTGCTTAGTCACTGCGGATACGAACCTCTACTTGCACTATACAACTCAAATTTTTTCCAACATGCTTGTAGTTGTAATATTATTTGTTTGATCTCGATTCTTCGTGGTAACACAACGACTTGATAAAATCATCTTTTTAAACGGCGGAAAATTCTGTCAACATTTTGACACCGTTGCCAGGGACTTAGGCAACATTTGTAATTTTCATCTCTCTATTCTTATCATATTGTTCATCTTCTAATCCCTGCAATTTTATTTTCAGGTACTTGGATTCTTAAAAGAAAAAGTAAAAAATGAAGGCGGCGATTCTTGCATTTTTATTTTAATAGCAAACTTGTAGTTTTCCTAGTCAATTTTTGTAATTTCTTCCCCCTCCTTCTCGGAAAAGTTCACCATCAATAGGACAAAATATTACAGATTAGCACCAGAAGTACAGGAACTGTGAGCTTCTCTTTCTTTTAGGTATTTTAGATTTTTAAATTTTTGCATTTGTTTGTACTCCGAATTAAATCGAAAAAATATTTAAAAAGAGTTCTTGAGTGCAACATCTCTGTGATATTCTCCCTCTGATAACCTAACTCAAAGACCACCTAAATCGTGCTTGATCACATTAAAAAGATAAGCTCGAAAGATCTCCGCAGTGATCCGAGCGAAAGCAGACAAAAAATTGAATGCTTGTTTGATGTACATGGTGAATGACACAGAACTCACAAGCACATAGAACACAAGGATAGAGACAAAAATCCCTGGTGCTACGTGGGATTGCAGAGAGAAATCGTAACTCCTCCATACGTTGGGCACAGATTTTTGTGGGAAGAACAAATCATTTATCTGAGTATCGTGCTCTGGATCCCCCAGTCGGATTAGGACATCGATTTCTCACAATCTTCCACACCCACCTCTTCATTAAAGACTCTTAATTATCAGATAATATTTATTGAATCACTAAATTAAAATCGAAAAGATAACCGCTTTCGCGGCAATTTTTGTGTGAGTTGGTGAATCAACAACTTGTCTGGTGTTTGTGTTGTGTATGCTAGGTCATAGGTCTCCGAAAAATCCATTGCAACGACCCTTAGATTACGATCCGATCTATAGACCAAAATCTCACCCATCTTGTTCGAGTGAAAAATCTGAGAACACACCCGATATAGCTGATATGGGAGAAGAAACCCGCCCGAATCCCATGGACCTCATCCTCCAACAATTACAGGTTCTGAGAGAGGAAAATGCCACCATTCACCGAGTCATAGCTCCTCTGAATAGGGGGACCACCCATAAGCACATTACAATTTGGCCCTTGAAGATCCAGTTCATTGGGTCGAGATCCCACCTGAGGTAGCAGACTCGTAAATCAAACCTACATCCATCCCTCTGATCCCAAAATTTTACGGAATCGAAAGTGAAGACCCTTTTCTTCATATCCAAGACTCGGGATAGAAAGAAAGTACATCTACATGAAGGCATTCACATTCTCTCTAAAAGAATGAGTTCACCAATGGTTGAGGAATTATGGGACCCCTATCACTTCATGGGATACCTTGAGAGAAGCCTTTATAAAAAAATTCTTCCCTGTAGGAAAAACCAATGCCCCGAGACAATCCATATCTTCCTTCAAAAAGAAGACCAACGAACCCATTCATGAGGCTTGGGAATGCTTCAAAGAGCTACTTAGGAAATGCCCTCATCATGCAATCCCAAAGTGGAAATTAGTTCAACTATTCTATGAGTGCATAGACAAATCATTCACGAGAGTCATAGATGGATCATGTGATGGTAACTATATTAATCGTGACGAACACTTTGTATGGACATTATTTGAGAACATGGCTGACAACTCAGAAAACAACTCTTCCATTGAGCAATATAGAGGCCATGTGAAATCAGTACACAGAGTCAACAAAAAGAATATCATCAATGAGTCGATCGAGGAAAACAACGATAAATGGAAAACTTTGTCCATGCAAATGGACCATATGACACAAGCCATAGGAAAATTGGCTATGAACAATGTCTCAAACAACGTCTGTGGCATCATTTCTAACCCCATCATTCAAGAAGTTAGCCACACCCCATTCACCTATAATCAAGACATGACCCCTAAGACTGTGAATTGGGTACAAAGAAATCGAGAAGGGTCATATTCAAACACCCAAAATTCAGGATGGAGAGAACAACAGAATACTGGGTGGAAAGGACAATACAACAACCACTATCAGCCTAGACAACCGATAGCACCACTAGTGACCTAACCACCCACTACTGTTGTGAATTTTGATGCCTTGGTTCAAGCTATACAATAGCTTGCCATAGTACAACAACAGGCAACTGAAGCTCAACAACAAGCCAACTCTGAGAATGCTCGGTAATTTGCCGAGATCAGGTCTTACATCCCAGCCTTGTCACCTCAACCTCTACCAAATCTCAACACCAACAAGGCTAGTTCATCTGGAGTACTCCAAACTTCACCACTTGCTGGGTCTTTCACCTCACCACCTGTCTTCCAAAACCAAAATCAAGGACTTTTCACACTTCCTAGGACAAACCATTCAAACCAAGGGACCACACAGCAAGCACCTAAGAATCAAGTAAATTTTAAAACCCCAACCCGTTCAAACCAATCTGCTAATGATGTAACTCTGAGAAACGAGAAAACCACATCTGCTTTCACCAGACCACTTGCTTTTGAGGATCAAATAGAAATTGAAGAAGAGATTGATGATGAAGAAGAACCAATTGAAACAGCCATGCTTCCTTCTTCCTCCCCAACCATAACCATCCCCTTTCCTGGAGGTCTTCACCGAAGAAAGACTCGATCATCCACCATCGATCCAGAGCTAGAAAAACTATTCTCAAACATTATCATCAAAATCCCGCTCTTGAAAACCCTCAAACAGGTCACAGCCTTCTCCTGCTTCTTAAAAGAAAAATGCACACCAAAGCGAAAATAAAAGGGAAAGAATAAGAAAGATCAAGAAGAGACTGAAAAGTAAGTGCTTCCACGAGCCACATCAAATGTCATTTCTCAATTCCTTCCCACCAAGAAGAAAGATCCAGGGGCACCCTTGGTTAAATACACAATCAGTGACTTGACTTTTGAGCGCACTCTATTGGATAATGGCACCTCGATTAATCTCCTCCATACTGCTATCCTAGAGCACTTTGACTTAGGGAAACTAAAACCTATCTCGATGATTTTACAAATGGTTGATTGTTTGATGAAGATACCAATAGGACTTCTTGAGGATGTCATAGTCACCGTTAAAGGACATCAATTTCATGTGGACTTCGTTGTAATGGATATGGATCCCGCTAACACACTGAGTGAAGCACCCATCATTCTGGGAAGACCCTTCTTAGCTACTGCCAAACCACATTTTGATTATGAGGAGGGCAAAGTAGAATTTAAAATCAATGGCAAGATCGTCCCTATTGATCTTGTCATATCCACTTCTATTGACTTCGAGTCCGAAGACTGTGGTTGGATAGAGAGTTGTGTTGTCCTTGACATACAAGATGACTTTTCTCATATCCATCTCTCCAAAGATCTTTTAGAGGTTAGTATGAACACCTCTAGATCCACTTATAAGGATACCTCTCATGAAATTGCCACATACAATCTGAATATCGCACTCGAAGCTTCAACATGCCCTCTCACCAGATAAGAATTTGATGAGCTTGATAATGTCTGGGACACACTAAACTCTGAACTTGCATTGACCTCAGCCATGACCATGCCCATGATGGAGCCACCTTTTGAGACCATCTCTTTGATAGATTCATCAGAAGAAACTACATCTCTGACTCCACTGACATCCATTGTCGAATTGAAACCCCTACCCCAAGATCTGAAGTATGTTTTCCTTTATGATGTACACACTCTACCAGTCATCATCAATGCCAACCTAGATCACACTCAGGAAAGACAACTCATGGAGGTTTTGAAAAGAAATTCCCAGGCTATTGGATGGAAGATAACTGATTTGAAAGGAATAAGCCCGGCATTCTGTACACACCACATATATCTAGAAAATGATAGTAGACCCTCTCGAAAAATGCAAAGACAGTTAAATCCCAATCTATGAGAGGTTGTGAAGAATGAAATCTACAAGTGGTCAAGTGTGGGCATCATTTATCCTATTGTTGATAGTCCTCGGATTAGTCCTCTCCAAGTTGTCCCCAAGAAAGCTAGATTGACAATTGTCAAAAATGAAAAAGGAGAGGACATACCCACCTGAGTAGCCACATCTTGGAGAGTGTGTCGATTATAGGGAACTCAACAAGGCTACTCAAAAAGATCATTTCCCGTTGTCATTCATTGACCAAATCATCGAGAAGCTAGCTGGAAACGAATTCTTATGTTTTTTGGATGGATATTCTGGTTATAACCAAGTGGCCATAGCACCAGAAGATCAAGACAAAACCACTTTCACTTGTCCCTTTGGGACTTATGCCTTTCACCGCATGCCTTTCGGATTATGTAATGCCCCAGCAACCTTTCAAAGGTACGTGATGGGAATTTTCGCCGACATGATCGGCGATTTCATTGAAGTATTTATGGATGATTTCTCTATTTTTTGAGACTCTTTTGAGGAAAAACTCGGATTTTTGGATAGAGTTCTATAAAAATGCATTGAATTAAACCTGGTATTATCTTGGGAGAAATCACACTTCATGGAGAAGCAAGGGATTTTGCTGGTACATATTGTGTCAAAGAAGGGGATAGAAGTTGATCCATCGAAATATGAGACCATCACCTACTTAGGCCCACCCGTGAATATAAAAGGAATTTATCTTTCCTAGGTCACGTCGATTTTTACCACCGATTTGTCAAGGATTTCTTGAAAATTTCCCACCCCCTCACCAAACTACTTGAAAAGGACCAAGATTTTACATTCACTGAGGAAGCATTCGAGTCTTTAATACACTAAGGAAAATCATCACTGAAGCACCCATACTATAGCCCCTTGATTGAAACTATGAATTTGAAATCATGTGTGATGCTTTTGATTATGTTGTTGGGGCAGTATTGGGTCAAAGGAAAGATGGAAAACCCTATGCCATCCACTATGCCAGCAAAACCTTGGATGATGCTCAGAAGAACTACACTGTGACTGAGAAAGAACTGCTGGTTGTGGTATTTTCACTAGAGAAATTTCGATCTTACATCTTAGTGTCCCATATCAAAATCTACACATATCACTCTACTCTCAAATACCTCTTCACAAAGAAAGATTCCAAGCCTAGACTGATTAGGTGGGTGATGTTACTACACGAATTTGACCTAAAAATACGAGACAAAGCAGGAGTAAATAATGTCGTAGCTGATCACTTATCGAGGCTCCCCTCATCATCTTCACCAACCGATAACGTGGTCCCAATTTCTGACACTTTTCTTGATGAGAATATAATGTCTATCTCTTAACTCCCTTGGTATGCGGACATCGTCAATTACCTTGCCACTTCCACATTTCCTGATGATTGGCCAAAACATAAGAGAGACAAAATCAAGTCCCAAGCCTGATATTATCATTGGGAAAAACCTCTTCTCTTTAAAGAGGGTACTGATTTAATTTGGAGATGTTGTACCCCTGAATCTGAAGTCTCTAGTGTCCTATCTCACTGCCACACTTCTGGGTGTGAAGGACACCATTTAGAGAAGCGTACAGCCGCTAAGGTCTTACAATGTAGTTTCTACTGGCCTACACTCTTTAAGGATGCCTGTCATTTTGCTCAATCTTGTCTTGCCTGTCAGACCAATGGAACAATGACCCGACGCAACATGATGCCCCTCCAACCCGTACATATAGTCGAAATCTTTGATACTTGGGGAATAGACTTCATGGGACCTTTTACCACATCACAAGGCTATCAACACATCCTACTCGCCGTTGACTACGTGTCCCATTGGGTTGAAGTCATTCCCACTCGCGCTGCTGATAGTGTCATTGTTATCAAATTCCTGACCAACCTTTTCTCTCAATTTGGATTACCTAAGTTGGTCATTAGTGATGGTGGAACCCATTTTCTGAATACTTCAGTAAAGAATTTATTTAAGAAGAATGGAGTCAAACACCGTGTCTCAACCGCCTATCATCCACAAACAAATGGAATGGCTGAGCTGTCAAATCGAGAAATCAAGACCATACTTCAGAAAATTGTCTGCTCTGATCGTAAAGATTGATCTCAACACTTACCTTCTGCTCTCTGGGCCTACCGTACAGCCTTCTGCACACCCTTAGGAATGAGCCCATACCGATTGGTTTATGGAAAGCCATGCCATTTATTCGTTGAGATTCACCACAAATCACTCTGGGTGATCAAGAAATACCATTTGGATTATAATGAGGCTGGAAAAAGAATATTATTGGATTTATCTAAATTAGAGGAATTAAAATCATAAGCCTATGACAACAACTTGTTGTACAAAGAGAAAATCAAAATATGACATGATGTGAACATTTCGAGGAAAACATTTCAGGAAAATATAAAAATATGGCTCTTCGATGCAAAATTGAAGCTATTCCCAGGAAAGCTGAGATCGAAGTGGAAAGAACCATACACTGTAACCCAAGTTGGCTCAATAGAAATCTATGACCCACACACCAAAGCCACTTTTAAAGTCAATGGTCAAAGACTAAAACCTGTTGTTGAACCATCCGGTCCCATGCCTGTCTGCACAACATACCTTCTGCAAGAAAAGTAAGCCACAACATTGCCGAGCTGAGGCGTTAAATCATGCATTCTCGTGAGTCTCTCCTCACAGGTATCTTTTATCTTTACTCTTTTTTCCGCATATTTTTACTGCATTGTATTAGATAAGTATGGGGTACACTTTTTTCCAAAAAACACAAAACAAAAACACAAAAATATCTTGCTGACCCAATCTGATGGTCCTTTTGTTCACCATGAGGACATGGTTTTTGATAAGCATGGGGGGTGTCTGTATGTTTTCAAAATATCTTTTCAAAAAAAAAGAAAAGAAAATCACCAAAAATATGGCCTTCCCAATTTTGTTGAGAAAACATATCTTCACTGCATAGATTATAGATTGAGGCTGAGTTGACCCTAATCCACTTATCTTCATCAGAATTTCCCTAAACATGAGTTTTTAAGTTGTCTTCAGGTCCATATGGACTTTATTTGATCAGTTCCACTAACTCTGCAGGTGAATGAAAGTCTGTATCTAACTAGATTACCTGAGCAACTAGTAGCACTCTTAAACTCTTCATTGGATATTTAACAACTGCACACTCCACTTAGCTTGATTGAGTTTATTTTATGAGATATAGTTACAATCTAGTTGAGGTGAGGAGTTGTCCTCTTGGTTGTGCCAATGCCTGAACCTTGTCTATAGTTAGTGAAGGAACTTTACTCAGGAGTAGCATGATCTCTCTAGTCTAAGTGTGTCAGCAAATAAGCCAGTATCGTGCCTCCAATGTCAATACTAAGCCGATACTACCTTTGATGTCAAACCCAAAGCAAAAACACCATAAAAATGAACATCACAATACAAAAGAATGCCAAACACCATCAATCATGCAAAGATGTGCGATGCAAAAGTAATGAAAGAAGACCACCAAATAACCCTTCTCCACCAACAAGCCATGGTAGTAGTCCAATGATGCTACCTAATTTCTTAAAAGAGGCCCAATGAGTCCTAGGGTTATGCTCTGCAAAAGGAAAAGAATGAGAGCTGTGGACCAAAGAGGTCTATGGAAAACCCTGAAAAATTAAGTCTCATTCTCCCTTATGACCTATTTTTCTATGCTGACATACTTGGGTAAAAAGAGATTATGCCTGATTTCAAGTGAGGACCGAGACTGTAGACATAGGGAATCATTAGGTACCTTGATAGATTGTGTTGTTAGCTCATTCTCTTGGCTCACGAAATCTACAACTACACTAACACTGTTTATATCCATTCAAGGTCAAAGAAAATACTTGTTGCTTAGGGATGAGCTGACTTGATAGACCTTCTGAAACCATGTCTGATTTTGTTAGAACTGGAAGACTGTTGAAAGCTAAAAACTTAAGTCAAGTTGATAATTCAAAGAAACATTTAATCCATGGATCGACTCTACTGAAGTTTGTATATTTGTGTAGTATTGGTCTGAAGACTCAAAAGACTTTGTGGGTATGTCTATTGCAAACCCTCAACTAATTCACCTTGACTATTTATCGCATTATTATTTATCTTATTCTTGCTCGAGACTAGCAAGATTTAAGCATAGGTGTGTGATGATTACATATTATGCTAGTATAATACCATACAAATTACATGAAAAATCCCATTAATATATGATACATACACCTCAATACCACTTAATCCAGATATTATTTATTCTACAAATACAATGGGAAAACCACCTCTAAAATGCACAATTAATTTAAATGAACAAATTATTTCCTCTACATTAATTATATAATACCACTTTCCAATCATTCAGTTAATCATTAAAATACTTTATGTATCCAAACAAAAATTGCATAAAACATCACTTTCAACCACACACATTTATGCATCCAATTTGGCTCTACACATATTTTGTTGGAAAGAAATGGAGAGGGGCTTGAAGGCAATATACCCTTTCTTTATTGTATGCACATGGGGCAGCACAATTTTCCCTTCATGCATGGAGCCCCCAATGCACACCCCACTCCACGTAATCCCCTTCCCCATATATTTCCCATGCATGTAATGAATATTTTTTGTCTTATTTGCATGAAATGAATACTCTCTCTCTCTCTCTCTCTCTCTCTCTCTCTCTTTATTCGTAGGATGGTGGGCTTGTGCATGAGGGGATATAAAGAGGGGTTGCACTCCTCTCACTCAAGGGGGGCGCCTCTCATACTCTCTCTCCCCAACTCCAAGCACGTTCTCTCGTCACCGACTCATGTTCTTCTCTCCCTCTAGCGTGACCTGCAACATGCTACCTCTCGCTCGTTCTACCCTCGCGAGCACTCCCTCTCTTCCCGAGCTCTCCAACGGCCTTCACCCCTCTCTCCCAGATACATTCTATCTCCCTCACGCCAAGTAAACCCCCCCCCCCTGCACGCATCCTCCTCCAGCGCACTGTGACCCGCAGCCTCGTCTTCCTCCAGCGCAACCTACAGCCCCGTGCCCACCTTGCATGGCCACCAGCCTGCGCGCACCTCCTCCGCGCACTCTGGCTCCATCTCCGCGCTCGTCTCCACATCTCCATCTTCACGTCGTTGCTATCTCACGACTCCACCGTCGTCTCCGAAAGCTCCAATAGAGAAGACTTCTTCCTCATCTTTATTTACTTCTAGCATTTTTTCCTTAAGTTATTTTATGTAAGTTGAATTTGGAAGAAAACAATTCTCCTGTTATAAGATCACCTTGCATTTTTATTACATTTGATCTGGTTTAAGTTGAACTTGAAAGCAAATTTTATTTTGTAAGATTTCTTTTCAAGTTTAATTTTTCTTTAAATATATGCATTGCAAGTCTTATATCTCATTATTCTTCTTGAAACATTGCAAGTATCATCTCATTTCCTCCATCTTAATTTGCGATTCAACCCCTGTTTTCTTATTTAGTTGCACTCATATCCTCTTTCGTTTACTTCAAGTTCTAACAAATATTTTCACCGTAAATTACATTTTACCGTCAAAATCTCTTTAACATAATTTTTTTCTTTCATCGCGATAGATTAGAATTTGAATCAAGTTTTAAAGGAAAACAAAAATAGCGAGTTTGCTTAGTCCCTGCGGATACGAACCTCTACTTGCACTATACAACTCATATTTTTTTCCAACATGCTTATAGTTGTAATATTATTTGTTTGATCCTGATTATTCATGGTAACACAATGACTTGATAAAATCATCTTTTTAAACCGTGAAAAATTATGTCAACACCAACTCTATTCAAAGATACAGAAGACTTAGTTAAACATTGCATTGACTATCAGAGACTGATCAATACTATTGGAATGAGAGACACAATGTCCTTGAAGTACATTCAGATTTTAGACGTGTTTGATGCATGGGCATTGTCTTCATGGGCATGTTCCCCAACAGTCAGGGTTTTGAGTACATTCTGCTTGATGTCGACTATGTGAGTCATTGGGTGGAGGTTATCCCAACCTAAGCCGTCGGCAGTCTCACCGTTTGTTGGTTCCTGAAAGAAAACATCATTCCAAGGTTTGGGATCCCTGAAATTCTGATATCAGATGGGGGAAGCCATTTTATCAACAGAGAGGTGAAGAAGCTGACATAGGAATTATGTACTTAACATCGCGTCACTTCTCCGTACCACCCACAATCCAATGGCCTAGCTTAATGTTCAAATAAGGAGATAAAGACAATTCTGCAGAAAATTGTACCCCCTGATAGGAAGAATTGGTCACAACTCCTTGATTCTATTCTTTGGGCCTATCAGAGTGTGTACAAGTCACCATTAGGAATGTCTCCCTACCGCTTGATGTACGACAAGCCATGCCATTTTCCTGCAGAACTCATTTACAAATCTTTGTGGGCAATCAATGTTTGTAATTTGGATTCCAAGAAGGCCAGAAAGAATAAAAAAATGGATCTGAATCGACTTCTTGAATTCTGTGAGTATGCATACAACAACAGTCTAATGTACAAGGAGAATGTTAAGAAGTGGCACGATAAGCACATCCGTCACAAAACTTTTGAACCGGGTCAGAAGGTTTGGTTTTTTGATGCAAAGCTCAAATTATTCCTAGCGAAGCTGAAGAACAAGTGGACCGGGCCTTTTATAGTAAAGCATGTGCTTGACAATGGAAGCATCGTGATATCTGAACTGTCATCTTACACATAGACATTAGTAATCAACAAACAGCTACTTAAACCTTATCTTGAGCATGATACTTTCCTGTCCTTGGTGTCGCAGCATCAACAAAATCAGACGAGGCACATAAAAACATTTTTTATTAGTTAATCTTCTTCTTCTTTTCAATTTTTCCTCTTTTCTTCTTTTCATTTTCATTTTTCAAATTCTTTCTTATGTGGTGCCCTCACCCTATTCATATGTGATATACTCAGGATATGCTTCATCCTAAGTATAGGGGATGAGCACCCTCAGATTATTCATTCTTAGATTCCTCGCATGTTTCCTCAACTCTTGACTTTCTGTTTATACTTAGAGATATTTTACCCTAAGAATAGTGGGAAGACAGGTCGAGCCGATGATTCATTTATTCGTTCCCACCCTCGAACATCCCTACATGAATAATACAGTCTGCTATACATAGGATTAATTGATCATAAGTATCGGAGGGCGGTCGCCTTCGTATTCTTTATTGAGTCGTTGTTGTATAGACTTTTCTGTACTTAGTATGAGTTATATCTTCCTTTTATTTTCGATCTATGAGGACATATCTCAAGCTAAGTACGGGGGTCAATATATACTATATATATGCCATAACTCGCACTTTCGTATTTTTACAAATATGGATAATCAATAATAAGAAATTAAAACATACCTTAAAGTTCTTTGTATATACATATTAATAATTCGGGTAGCAATGTTTTGCAAA
This sequence comes from Ottelia alismoides, assembly GCA_037367405.1. Classification (NCBI taxonomy): domain Eukaryota; kingdom Viridiplantae; phylum Streptophyta; class Magnoliopsida; order Alismatales; family Hydrocharitaceae; genus Ottelia; species Ottelia alismoides. Next base: position 679,319 of record JAZKJV010011120.1, on the reverse strand, counting down.
TTGGTTGTAAAATATTTTCCAAAAATGTTCGGAAAAGATTATGTAAAACATTTTCAACCTTTGTAAAAAAATTGTAAAAAAATATTTTTCTTCATTTGAATAAAAGTTTTTGAAAATCTATTTGCAAATGGTTTGGAAAATGGTTGCCATTTTGAAAAAAAAAATTACATATATATTGTTTGAAGAATCTTTGCAAAATAATTTTCAAACTTTCTAAAATATTTGTAAAAATTATTTGTCAAATTAGTTTGCAAGATAAACATTTTCAAAATATTTGTGAGAATTTTTTCAAATTATTTTGTGATCTACGTACATAATCCAAGCAAATAAAAATCTTTTACAAATTTAGCACATTAACCTATAATAATAACTAAATCCTTGTAAATACATAGTGTAAATTCCTAAAACCCAACTCTTATAAATAATAAGATGTACTCCTGTGTAAATAGATGTACATAAATATTTGCCAAAACTTTTGTTTTTGAAAAATCCCTAAAAATTTGCAAAACTAAAACCCCAAAAACATTTGCAAAAGTATTTTCAAAAACTTGCATAAAATCTGCAAAAAAATCAAAAATCCATTAAAATTTCAAGATCGCAAAATAACCTCATGAAAATATATTCTTGCATTGTACATAGCATCCGCATTTTTAGAATAACCTACATAGTTGAACAAGTCTAAAGAAATTTTGAAGATTGGGGTTTGGAATAAATCTTAATATACTTAATTTCAAAGGAACCCATTGAGGACTGGAAGTAGACATATTTCAGGTCACCTTGACTTAATTCTTTAGGTTCCATAAGACTATATTCATAAGTCAATTCAATGTGCCTAAATATAACCCTTTATATCATCCATAAGATTCTTGAGATAGTGACTTGACTGGGAACCTCACACCTAGAACTTGGCTCAACTCAGATGGATTGTTGAAAAATCTTTGAGTCTAAGTCGGGACGATGCAAGGCCGCTTCATCAAGGGTGGCTTAGGAACCATTCATAGGGATTGCCGACACCGTACTCTAATCACTTCTTTTGGTAACAATGATATCTAAAGAATGGAGATGGATTGAGACAATGCATCGGATGAGGAACGGTCTACCGGCGCAACTTTTTCCAAGACCCCAAAAAATAGGTGGAACAAAAGATGTTATATTCATAGGGACACAAGCAAGAATGCAGAAGATGTACAAAGTCAAAGAAAATATCTAAAGAAGCCTACACCCAAAAATTCCACAAAACTTTGAGCTTCAAAAAGAGCCTGCTTCTTGGTGAAGAATCGGTTATAATGACCGACTTCACAAGGGAATGAAGACTACACTAGTCCATTTCCACTTCATTTCGCATTCTTCTATCTTATTTCCCTAATTGGTTGTAAATACTGGGAGAATCTGATCTTATAAGGAAATATATGTCTCCACGAGGATGAGCTACCAGAAGAGCAGACATCACGATAATTCAACGATTTTGTATGGGGAGAGCTGGACAATTTCACACACATGGTTCTATCACTTCAAGGTAGAAAGAGTATACGACTGAGAGGATGATTCTGACCAGGCTGTGAATTAGACTAGATGATAGGAGTATGGAACCTATGGGTTATTGTGTCACACTTCCTGACTTCCATGTGGTTCCGACCACACCATTAATCAAAAGGCCTTCTCTAAGCTCCAAACTTTGACTTTATTAAGGCAAGTTTAAAAGTCGACTATTATTCTAAGTTATTCCTTTTCTTTTCTTTATTTTCTTTTCTGCACTCATTGGCATAAGTGTTTGCTAGGGACTAGCAAAGGCAAGTATAGAGGGATGATGAATCCTTACTTCATCACATTTATTCATTCAATCCCTAGCTAAATGCATGTATATATCAATAATTTGTCAAAATAAACACTCGGTAATTTGTACAAAATACTGTATAAAATATTATACATTTATTATATTTAAAACCAAAATAAAAGAATAAAGGAAGAAAAGAAAAAGAAATGAAACACCATAGGTGTTGAATGACCCTAACCCCCAAGACTCAGTCATCATGATGACTTAGTCGATAAGGAATAAAGTAGGGGGAGATAGGGTGGGCAATTGTACAGATCACACAATCTAAAATCACTAAAAAATATAGGCCAATAATTAACCTTTGGGACCTTTTTTATTTTTACACTTCAAATAATAAAACCCTCGACATCAAAGTTGTAGACAAAAATACATAGAAAATATATATTTTATTTTATGCAAAAATAATGCAAATTTTACATTCTACATCAGAATAAAAAGCCAAAAATCCAACTTCACAGACATGTATCTCCTCCATCTGAACTCAAAATGCATCAAAATCACCTTTTATTGTATGTAACTTTTTATTAGCTATTTAATGTAGTGAATTCACTTAATTTGGGGTTAAGATGCAAAAGTTAGGTTTTGGACCACTATTGTACAATATACTTGAATAAAATATTCATTTTATCTATTCTTTTTTTAATTATTTTATATTTTGATAATTTTGTAACTATTCTTTATAGTGTATGTATATATTTAGAATAAAAAACATAAAAATACACTAAAATAAAATAGTATATATACATACATAGATGAATATACTATACTTATACATGTAAAATAAATACATCTATTTATCTAAGTGTACATATTATATCAGAAAAATAAAATAGAAATATATCTAAGTATATTTAAATAAGTTATAAATATATAAATTATGTATATAAACTAATAAACTATAAAATAGAAAATAAAAATAAAATATTCAAAACAAAGGTCAATATACCTATAAATATGCTTGTAAAAAGTAACATGTAATAAAACACATCGAAAAATCAAATAAAAATAGCCATTAAATTCTACATTAAATTAAAAATATGTTTTATTTTATAACCTAAAAATAATTAATTCATTTATTAATTATTTTTCATTTTCCAAGGCCATTTTACCTTGGAATATTCTGGTTGGTCCACGTGGACCAACCAGGAGGCTTCTTTTGTTGACCTAGGGTCAACTATACTGGCTTGCCCCGCCTCCTTATCAGAACCCTCGGGTAGGCCATCTTCTAGCATTTTTCATACATTTACCTTACTTCGATTTCTCTAGAAACCTTCACCCTCATGCAGCCCTTCCATTATTGATATGCACCCATGCAAGCATCTTCACCAACCACTGCCTCCGTCCATGCAATCTCACCTCAAAAATGATCTAAAAACTCGCTTATAAATAAACCGTCAGATCATTTTTGCAAGTTTTGATCCCATATTCATTAGTTCTTTGCCCCTTAAATCATCATCATTAAGCTGCTGCTGGTGATAGGAGCACAGCCCGATGGTTTGCAGCGAGGAGGAGCTGAGGAGGATGCGGTCCACCCCAATCACCGGAGCAAGGTCCGTCGCGGTTCTATCTCCTAGTTTTTCAGCTAGTCGAGGCCCATTTTCTTGTCATTCCTAGATAATTCCTTCGCGTACATTTTAGTTATGCATTTAGTTTACCATTTAGTCTAATGGATTAGAGTAGAATCCACATCTTGTGTTCACCTGGAGCTTTAGCTCCAGGCTGACTTCACTTGTGCTCTGACTTTGAACCGACTAGCTTTTCATACCATCATCCTCCTCTTTGCATTCTCCACCAGTTTGACCCATTTCCCCTTTCAACCCTATAAGTATTCGAGGGAACTGAAGCTCCCCTCTTTCATCCCGCTGGAGCTGCACTCACTCCACCATCTACGAGGAGTCAAGCCTCGATTTTTTTAGTCGAGAGGTGGCTCTCGAGCCACCTGAATTGTTTTGTGCAGGAACCCAGCCTTGTGAGGCATCTGGAGAGGGGAATCGAAGATCGGAAGAGCTCTAGGTGGCCTGAAGCTTTATTGACTTGCCAAATCTCTACCAATGAGATCTGGAGTATCTGGGGGGATATGTTGATGCGGAAGGGCACCAGGAAGACGAAGCACCCCTCAGCATAGCGAACATAGCCTTGATGCGACCAGAATCAATGATCGAAACTCAGAGAACCAAGTGTTCACTTGAGCTCTTCCAGACAACTTGAGCACCGTTGGATAAGAACAAGGGCCCAGTACTAATCCAAGTCCTTGGTTCTAATCGGAACGGTGCACGTTACCAGCCACCAGATCGCCCACGTGTCGAGCAATGAACAGCCCGATCCTCGGGCGTTTAAGTGGGTAAATTACAAGATGCCTCCTCCATACTTTTGTTATTTGTAATCAACCCTATAAATACATTATTATGTTCAAAAAGTAGTGGACAATTTGCATGTAAGCCACTGAGCTGTCTTTAAATTGCACTTTAGTCCCCTACCACATCACCTAACGTGGTGGCCCACATGCGTGGGTATTTTGCATGTATGCCTCGCTGGAATTGTAATTATAGTTTAATATTAAACTTTCAATATTAGTTCAAAACTTTTGGGTATTTTGCAATGTAGCCCCTGACTTTTATTTTAATTACAAATATACCCCTACTAGTTCAAGTATATATATATATGTATGTTTAGCTCTTTTTTGTAAATATCATGTGTGCCTCAAAAATCATGAAATAAATAGATGAATGTGCATGCTTGCTTGATCTTTCATGCCATATCTGCATATTTGCATTTTAGACATATTTTCTATTTATTAAACATCAAAATAGCACGGTTTAGTGTGAAATGATAATGACTAGATGCATATCTGTCTCACCAGCAAGGAAGGTGTACTTCATGTTGGAGGGAAGAAATTTTAGCTCTGGGGGAGAAGGAGTTGGCTTGGTGATGACTTCAGAAATGGAGGCAGGCATCTTCTCTTTCAATTGTATACTATCCACCACTATGCAATCTGATTCAGGAATCAGGATATCACACATATCTGCTATAAATTCATCTTTCTAAGATGATGATGGCTATTCAAAATCTTAGTGAATTCATAAGCAAGGGTCTCATCATCAAAGACATCAGGAAAAACAACTGCACTTTCCAAACCCTCCTCTGGAGAAAGGAATGCTTGGGTTTCATTGCTATCCAGGAATAAATCTGTATCTCTGATCTCAGCTAGAAATTCACCGTCTTCTTTGCCATGTGGTTCAAACATTCTCACCACAGATGTTATTTCATCCGGTTTGGCTTCTGAGACCGTCTTAATCAGAACCTTGTTGCTACTGGAGTGGAATGTAATCTCTCTAGTGTCGTAATCTACCACTACTTAGGTCGTTTGAAGGAAAGGCCGACCGAGGATGATTAGAGTGTGGAGCAAAGGTGCGGAGGTGTCCATATCAAGGACAATGAAGTCCACAGGAAACTACATCCCTTGGATTGTATGTCCTCTAACATGCCCCTAGGCTGCTGGACAGATCTATCTGCAAACTGCAGAATCATATTTGTAGGCTTGAGCAGTCCTACTCCAATTCCTTGAGCAGAGAAGAGGGCAATAAATTGATCACCGATCCACTAATGAGTAGTGTACATTAGAACTCTTGGTTGAAAATCTGGCATCGCATAAGAGGCGCTCCCTTGTCTTTTTGTTTACTCGTGAGATTGCTGATGGTGTTCAATGTAGCCATGGTCAGAACTTACATTTCTGGTGTCTCTGTCTCTTCCTTCTGTTTGGACGCTTTGTAGCACATACCTCTTTAAGTCCTCTTTTCACAGCTGGCATATACTCCATGGCTTTTAACAATGGCATTTCAATAATAAGATTTTGTAATATGCTCACAATCTCAAGATTAGATAAAGCATTTTTTAATTTTTTACTATTTTTCTTTATTTGCTTGCATAAAATAATATTTACATCTGAAGAAATAGTATGTTGTAAAATAGTGTCCATATCTTGATTTACATGTAGATGGCAAAAATGTTCAAAATCATCTACATTCTATAGACCAAAAATGGTACAATCTTGGCTCCTTAGGCTAGTGCTGGCTTAATTGTTGCTGTTGTAGTTGGCTTTTCCTTCATGGGTACGAGTTTACCTTGGCTGCTGATGTCTTTTGTATTTTTTTTTATTTTCTTCATTTTTGTATTTTTGGTGGTGTTGCATCATAAAAGATGTCTCTGGTCCCATCAGATGGATTGACTAAAGATTCACCATCAGACGCTTTGGATTTCCCCTTCACTGTCGTAAACGGCTTGAGTGTCCTATTTCTCCTAAGAGTTGCAACATTAGATAAAACGATATCATTTCTACCCGATTCGAGTTGAACACTAAAAACTACTTGCTCCTTGCGATGGAAGTTAATTGAATTTTCTTTAACCAGAGTCGAAATGGCAATTTTTGTGGTCATCAGGTCGTCAATCTTTTATCTCATCTCAGTCATGTTCTTGATTAGCTGGGCCAGATAATCAAGAGCATGGTTAACCGAGGCAACCTCAAAAGATTTGGCCAGATGAGACATGTGGCGTTGCCTATAGTGTGGAGGTTGTTGCTGGTATCCCTAAGAATACTGAGAAGGAGGAAGAAGAAGAAGAGAAGGTTATTGCTAGTAGGGTTGGGAGGAGTACTGGTGATATGGAGCAGCCGGCTACTGGCACTGCTGGTGGTGGTATAAGGATTGCTGATGGTAGTTTTTCTGCCTCCATGTGTATCCTTGCTGCGGAGGCTACCGGTGATGGGCTGGTAGTTCCACCCTGCTTGTTGTTGATGGAATGGTTGTTGGAAAATGAGGGTTTTAATTATTAAGAAATATGTGCAGTGTCGTTGCAACCCTAAAAATCCCTCAACAAAAAAATATTCAAGTCTCAAGCAAAAATAAATAGAGAAAATGTAGCAAGAGAACTTTGTTATTTAATTTACCTATATAGTTAACATGATCGAACTCAGGGAGGCTATAAAAATCCTAAGGGTTATTCGATTAATTGAAAAATCATTGAAAAGAATAAAGGAATCTCTATGCACATTATGCTTGGTTTTGGTATTTTTGAATTTTGTAACTTTCTACGGAATTTTAATTTTTATAATTTTTATTTAGTTTTTAAATGTTTATATTTTTGTGATTTTTATTGTTGCAAAAGATTTTTTATTTTAAAAACAATCGAATAATTAAAGACAATTGAAACACATACTCAACAAATCTTTTTGTATTTTCCAAATATATCAAAATGATAGAAAATTAAACTAAAATTATTTTTAGATTTCTAATAGTTTCTTAATGTTTTTATAGTTTTTCCCATATTTTCAAAATATTTTAAGCCTTTAAATAAATTTAAAATAGAAAATAAAATGAAAATAAAAAAAACAGAATGTTTTTGGATTTTTAGAATATCCAGTAAGGTCAAAAATGGATGAAAAATAAACAGAATGAAAAGGATTTTTTTATGTCTTCCAGCCAGCCTTTTATATTTTTTTGGACTTTTCTATGAGTTTTTATGAATTTTTAACTTTTAAGAGTGTTATGATTTTTATGTTTTTTATGAAGAATATAAATTCTAAACTTATTTAGAAAATTAAATAAATCAAATCAAGCAAACATGAATTTTTCATAATTTTTAGAAAAAGTTTTATATTTTTTGTTGGTTTTTGGATGCAAATACATAATTTTTATGTGGTTTTTGAATTTTGATAAATAATAAAAAAACAATGACAATGCAAAATGCAATTTATGGATGCAAGACAGATATAACATGAAGCTAGATGAACTTTTGAGGAATTGTTAAAGGGTTTTTAACCATTTTTTATTTTTTTTGTAATAAGAAAAAAATGCAGCTCATAGGGACCTAAATGTAATTATTTAATGTTTGCATACTAAATGATAATGTATATGAAAATTGTAGGGTGTGTTGTGTAATTTTCCCAAAAATCGTGTGCCACTGCATGTGCACCCGCTGCAATGGACCTTTATGTAAATAAATTAAATCCAAGGGATAATCAGTAATAGAGAAATTCAGACATTTTATTGCAATTTACCCAAAAGCATGTTCGATGCACGCTTAACAATTTAAAAAGGATATAAATGCAAATAAAATAAAGTCTAGGATATTAAATGCAATTGTTCAAAAACTTAACAAACAGACACATGTCCAGTTGAGAATTATTTGCAAAATGAATAAACTATAAGGGCTTGGGTGCAAAAGTACCCTTTATTAACGTGGCAGGATGGATGGTTGTGACGCTCTCCCTCTCATATTAGACAGCGGACAATTGCTCGTGCGTGAAGGGCTTCGATCAGATCTAGAAGATGGATTTCGCAGCTCAGATTTGGGGCAAAAGGGATGGCCGAGATCTAAACCGGAGCTATGTTCTTGGCCGTATGGTTGCAAGGGTTTCTAGAAGAACGGGGATGAATGGCTTCTCCGGTGAATTTTGATCGAGAGATCTCGGCCAATCTCCGCTTACATCAACTACTAGATAGTGGAACGGTTCCCTGAGCTCCTCCTCTATCAATCGGCGGGAACAATGGATCTCGAAGATCTTCAAGTGTGGATCTGGGGGTTGATTTAGGTTCAGCTGCAGGTGAACCCCCAGATCTTGTTCCTTTGCTCTGATACGCGTCTTTAGACCTGCAAATTGAAGCCTATGCTCGGAGGTATCCTCCAACCAAGAAGTTAGGTCAAAAACATAGAATATGATGGATGGATGGATGGGGGTCTCCGGCAAAGATGGTCAGAGAGGAGACCGGGCTTTAGACCTGGGAGGTTGTGACGGTGGATAGGAGGTAAAAGATCTAGAGAAGGATATGGCGAATGTGTTGGCATGGTCAGAAGTGGTCGATGATGATCGGAACTCCTCCGATCGTGCAGATCGAAGGTAGAAGATGATTAACCGAACTATGTGATTTAAATGAAATCAAATCAATTAAATCAAAGATAAGCTACCTAGGTTACCTACGGAGAAGGTAGAAGGAAGGAATCATCCTCGATCTCCTATGGCTTGCAGAGAGTCAGAACATGGTGGAGCACTCCAGTTGCGTGGCTAGATCATGATTTTCAGGCCTCCTCGTGTTTCCCAACTATGGAGATTGAAGCTCTGTCACCGCCTCAACCCTAGAGATCAGCCTCGAGCATAGAGAAGATAGAATAAAGGAATAAGCTCACGGAAGAGATGAATGGGCTCTATTTATAATTATTACTCTGGTGAACTTTGAAATTCAAAAAGGGCAAGATAGAGGCACGATTGATGGAGTGGTTAGGCTGGCAATCGAGAGGATCGAATGAGCAAAAATAATGGAGAAGGGAGCAGGTGACATTAGTAAAAGGTCTTGTGGGAAAATTAGGTGAAGAGAGGGCAGAAATGCGAGAAGTGAGGTGGATGACGGGGACCAGCCAGTTGACCCGGGTCAACAGACCCGAGCTGGCCAATCATACGGCACAGGGGAAATAGACAAAATACGCTATATGACAAAAATCAATAAAAAATCAAATAATGTAATAAATATTAAGAATAAATTTAATTTTATTGATTTTAAATTAAATAAATAATGTATATAAAGGGTAAAAATAAATACAAGGTGTTATTTGTAGGCATGTATACATATATATACATATTTTGATATTTAATTAGTTATTTATGCAAATATATACATAATTTAATATTTTATTTATTTAAAATATTGCACAGGGATTTTAATGAAGTTTTTATCTGATTTTTAAGAATGATTTATTAGGTTAATTAAAAAGATATAAATACAGTATATACATGGTGATACATATAGAATATATACATGATTTTAGTTTTGTTGATTTTTTATTTTGTAATTTTTATTTGTATTTTATATAAGTCAAATACAATATTCATAATTAATTACAAATAAAATATTCACAAATATGCACAAGAAAATAAATAATTAAATAATATACATAGTATATATATAGGTATATTATACAATAGTACCTCAATTGGCCACTTTCCACATCTTAACTCTGATTTTTTTATAAATCGCATCCATTTTATAGATTATGTTATTTGGAGTACAATGAAAGTGAGTTTGATGAATTTGGAGTTTTGGTGGAGCAGATATTGATATTGGAAGTTGAGTTTTGTGGTTTTTGGAGAGTGTTGTTATTTACATAATATACATAAATTTTTATAGCAATTATTTTTATTATTTACAAAAGAATTTTATTCACAAACTTCAAAAAAATAGTTGTTATTTACAAAGGATTTGGTGATGAATAAATTAATGAAATAATGTGTATTATATGCAATAATGTGCATATGATGAATATATACAGGTGACAATGAATTTTCTAGATTTTAGGCCCTTATCTCCCCTTACTTTATTCCCTGTCGATAAGATCAAGTCTTGACCTTCTCTCGGGGTCTGGTTCAGCTTGTATCTATTCTATGTATATTGTCTTTTGTTTTCTTTTATTTCTTTCTTTATTTATTTTAGATTAAAATATTAATAAATGTACAATATTTACATAAGAAAGTTTGTAGAAGAATAAATTTAGTGATATTCTCAGGTGTTTTATAAGATATTTTAAGCTAAAATAAATTAATAAAGATGATGAAATGCATATTCATCAATGGCCAATTGGAATTGTGCTAACCCTTTGGTTGTCCATGAGGACGGGTCAACCGTTGATCGTTACTCTATACACCATTCACCTCTTGAATGAGCGTTGGAGGTGGAAAACATGGCTTGATGTACGGAGGCAGGAACTTAGGTGGTTGGTAGACAACCATCTGTGTCTGTAGTAGTGGCTGCTACAGCTCGGGTTCCTGCACATAATGTACATGTGGGACTGGGGGTTGACTGGGACTTGGCCGAGGTGGCAGTGGATGTTTCTGGCCCTTCTTAGTTGGAGGCTTAGGTGTGACTATCGTTGCATTGCAGGAATTGATGGTGTTCACCAGTAGCTCCAACTGCTTGGTGATGATGTTGAGCTTGTCCAGGCCCTTCATGTGTTAACCAATCCCGGCAAATTTCTCTAGATTTATGCAACATCTTCTCAATAATGTCCACATTGGACAGGTGACTCCTGATGATGCTGAGGTCCGAGTTGTCACACTTGTCTGCATCTTGGGTATCCTCCATGTTAAAATTTTTGCGAAGGATCTACAATGGTGGTTAAATCTCGAAAAAACAAATGAGGAAAGTGTGGCCTCTCCTTCATCCTTCTCCTCAAAAATCTGCCAAACTACATCCTCGTCCTTGTTAAAATGAGAACCTCCATAGGCGACGTCAACTAGACGTTGGATGTTCTATGTAAGGCCCTAAAGAAATGTCAGACCAAAATGGCCTTCGATATGTTGTGGTGGGGGCACTTCTCAATCAGATCACTAAGACGCTCCCAGGTCTCATTGATGGACTCTTGGGGTCCCTGGGAGATGCTGACAATCTTCGACCGCATGAGATTGAGATGGTTGGGAGGATAATACTTGTGTAAGAAAGCAGACTTCAAATTCTCCCAAGTCATCACCACCTTCCCCAAGTGGTTGTTCCAATAGAGAGATTTTCCCTGAAGGCTGAATGGGAAGGCGGTCATCTTGACTACACCCAAGAAGATGTTGTGGCAGTGTGTGGTGTTGCAGATACAGTTAAATTGTTATAGATGAATATAAGGCTTCTCATTTGAGTTCCCGTGGAAGCTAAAGAGTAGCGAAAGGAGTTGAGGCTTCAACTTGAAATGTCTGCGGATCGGTGGAATCTGGATCCACTCAGTAATGTGGTTTGTCCCTGGATTGTAGGTCTGCTTCAAAGTGGCCTTGGGGCACCTCTCCTTACTTCTCCCTCGCCCTCGTGAGGTCCGTCTATAGAGTGATTATCATCTTCATCACCATGGAGATTATCATCACCTCCTCATGGGTTTCCTCCTCTCTCTTCTGATCTTCTCCTCAGGTCATTCAACATTTCCTGAAAGGCGACCTGGTCCAATGCTTGGTCGGTCAACTGTTGCTGGATGGTTTGGATGGAGGCCAGAAGCTTGCTGTTAACCTTATTCTGGTTTGGGCATGCTCTGTATTCTGCTCTATGATGGGGAGTTGTGGTCCCTTTGCTCTTCCCACGGGAGCCATCTCTGTATCGAACTGTGAAGATGCGGGCTCCAGATCAAGGCCAAGATCTGGAATGGGAAACATACCTCGATCAGTCTGCATGCAGGCACTAGATGGAGAGAATACTTTAGAATTAGGTCCAATCCAGAATCTTATTTGGGATGGAGAAGTGTCTGGAGTAAAATCAATCTCCATACAGAAGGGACAGAACTCGGAAGAGAGTTTTCTCGATTTGTGGGAGTTAGAAGAAGTGGAGAGTCCTGAGGGTGGTTCGCGGAGTCCGAACCATGTATCTGGGAATCACCTCGAATTATCTGAGATCTCGAACTCAAAGACTCGATGTGAGTGTCGATGGAGTTCCCAATCAAACCATTCTGGAGTCAACATCTTGAAGGAAAAAGGAATATCGATGATAGATGAAAGGTATGGTGATGAATAAGAAAAAAAGGAGTGTAAAACAGTAGAAGAATCACAATGAGCGAGGGTCAAAGAGAAGTATAAGAAAGAGAAATGACAAATTTTAAGCAAGTACACGGTACTTGATCTTTGGACCTATTTCTAAATCAACCAAACACTAAACAAACTGGATTCACCATCTCAACTCAATGTGAAGCTGTGATAGTTCAACTATTTTTATCTTTTCAATTTTAGAATTGTGATTTAGGCAAAAAGATAACATGTCCTTAAGCGGCTATCCCTAGCGAAGAGCGTGTACTTCTAGGAAAGTATCTCCATACTTATTCCACCTCCTTTGTATCATGTGATCTGCATTTTTTAAGGCCCTCAATATCGGTCTTGGGGGCTACTCAGCCAAAGAAAATAGAGAGAGATGAAGCCAATAGTTGAAACCACCATCATCGACAAGATCATACTTGCCTACATACGATAGAAGCGTTAGTACTTCGTCGGTCTCAAGTAATAGTTGAGATAGCCACATATCAAATTTTTGGCTCTATTCCTTAAGGGTCATGCCTCGCTCTGTCTAGAATGTACCTAAAAGCAATTAGGGCTTTGTGAACCCCCAACAATGATGTTCGTTACAATTTTTAATTAGGTCAAAGTTCAATTAACATCCCCCTTGTTTTAATTTTTTATTTTGATCTTCTTAGTATTTTCCAATGAAAAGCACCTAATGATTTTTTTGGATTTTATTTATAACCTAAGTGCTAAAAAAACAAAGGGAAAAAGTGACAAAGCAATTCAAGGCAACTCAAGGATGGAACCCTTGAGTCAATATGATGAATGCTTAGTCAGAAGTACTTACAACGCTTCCCAGCTCTCTCCATATTGGATGCAAGGTAAAATTTTATAAACCTAATCCATATGCACGATATGCAAACGAAGGAAATCATGCTAAATAGGAATTGTTATTATACGTGAAGAACCAAATGCTAGCTACTCAAAAATAGAACCGAAATTTCCTGTCTTGGAGACTTGTTGGTGCATGCCAAAATGGGTCCTGCAAGCGTTATGTAGAGTCTCTCACGGTGCTCGGTTCCAAGTTTAAGTAATCAACAATCAAATTTTGACTAAGTCCAAATGTAGATAATATAGGTGCATGCTTCTGTTAAGTGTTTGGACCTAATTTATCGAGCAAGCATTCCTAAAATGCTAAGGGGTCATTCCACAAAATAAATAAATAAAAGGCAGAAAGCACAAATCGTGGAAACAAAGAAAATAAAGTGAAGAAAACAATGGTAAACTTGGTGAGCCCCCAAATGTATAAATACTTGGTAAAATATACCTGAATATCCAGTGTCCACCTATATTATTACAATAATAAATGGAAATGAAAATAGAATCTCTCTCGCACAAAAATAAATGGAAAAGTGACTATGCTAGTTTCTCTCTCCTGCTCATTCCTAGTGACCCACTGATGAAACTCGATTTCATCATCTTAATTCTTCATTTTTAACCCCCTTGCTTAAAAGTGTGTCAATAAAAACCTGATAAAGTCATGTGTTTATTAGAATCTTGAATAAATTAAAAATCACATAAAAATATCAAAATTTAAAATCTGAGGTGTTTTTATCCTTAAAAATAACCTCAAAAATATTTTGTATCTTCAAATGACCTCATCTCTATTTTTGGTCAACATGAAACTTGTAGATCTCATCGAGATCTACAACTTTCATGTTTTATGTTTTCTCAAATTCGGCCATTTGACTCCTCATATTTCATATATTCCCTCTGAATAATCTGATTGGGCCACGTGGCCCTCTCTGGTTGAGCCACGTGGCCCGGCACCTTTGCATCATCCGCCCTCGCCCCACACCGTTGGATCTCTTCTTGATCCAACGGTTAGATGATCTCCACATATGCGCTTGATCCCCCGTCGTCCGATCCGTCCCCTAAATCCATCTCCACCGTCTATTGGCACTTCGATATCCGCCCTCCATGAGGCACTTTGGGCGATATTCGATCGTGCCCTCTTCCCTCCATCACAGCCGTTAACTCCGAGTCAAATAACGATCGTTCGATCGTTCGCCATTCGATATCTGAGCCGTCTGCGAGCGCTGAGTTCCTAGCAAGACACGTGGCACAATAACCACCTTACGATCCAACCACCTTCGACGTAATCTCGATCTCTCGTTAGCTCTTATCTGACAGTCGTTGGACCTCATGATCCAACGGCCATGGTATCTTCTTCTACCTCGCAACTTTCCTCTCGCCCGCGTTCGCCACCTCGTGCGGTGACCTCCCCCTTCCTATTTCCTCCACCATTCCTGACGACTTCCTATCTCTCTAACCGTCTCACGACCTCCCCCACTCATCCCTCATCCTCCTGGCCAGTCACTCATTCCATGATTCCCCTTCATTCACGCCAAATTTCCCACACAAAGCACCACCTTCTCTACTGGAACTGCCACTTTCGATCCTTAAATACTCCATCTTCCCCCCCGTTTTTCGATGTCCACCTTTATACAGGGCATCCCCTAGCCCCTCTCCTCATCCCCGTGACAGGGGGAAAGACGATTGAGGCGCTAACATGGCAGTTCGCCTCTAGTGTTGACCCCTAACCATCATGTCCAGGTTCGGATGGCTCAGCCTCGCCTAGCTGCTCCGAGGGGTCGCCGAAGTCCAGCGATGACCCTAGCTCCCCTCGGGGCTCAAGCACAGACCACATCATCTATTGCCGACCAGGTGAGCCCCTTAGCTCTTCCTCAGAATTTTCTTCTTATTTTTGCTTAATTATTTTTGTAGTTACACCCCTGATCGACCTCCACCATCCACCTCACGAGCTTCCCCGCACTACCCCCTTTCACGCGCTACCTCCGATCAGCTTCCCTACTCCCCATATTCTCAATCACCTCTGACCCAACTCTTCCGCAATCACGGCTAAGGAGATCAGAGCTCCTGCCTTCTTCGCCCACAAGAGCTCCCATTCCACACACACATACTTCTCCCCTTTGCTTCGTCTATGTTCCTAACCATGCAGGAAATCTAGAGCCCCTCAATGGACGGAAAGTTTCGCCGGAGAGTTTTTGTGCATCTCAGTCTCCATCGCCCAGACATGGTGAGCCATATCCAAATCGCTCGGCGCATTCCCATGGGTTCCCGCTTCCTCACTGACGTTCGAAGGAGTCCTGGGGAGCTTCACCGAGCAGACTAGACGGCGGCGGAGCTCGGAGCGTGTCACCGGAGTTCGAATTTCACCGTCGATCGCATCTGAGGAAGGAGGTACAGTGGCCGTTGGATGGTCTTATCCCGATGACCATCTGACGGCCTAGATGAAGCCATGTCACGCCGTTAGAAATGTACAGCAGCCATCCGATCGCCATGATCGGATGATTCACATTCGTCCACGCGTCAACGCTATGTCTACTCTGAGCCTCAGCATCCGACCCATTAGGCTTGGAGCCCCCGAGCCTACGCCGAGCCTCACTGGAGCTTCGAGTCGACCCGAGCCTGCATCGAGCCTGAGCTAGTGCCCGAGCCTAGCCAAAGCAATTCCGAGCCTCCCTCGAACCTCAGAAGCCTCCGAGCCTGGATTGCATGTGCTAGTTACGTGCGACCTGGGCTAATTGCAGGGAGACCCTACTTACTTCTCCATATGGCAGACAGGTCATGATCCACGTGCTTCCTACGTATGCCTGGGGTTATTTGCATCTTTACCCTCGTGGGTTTTAATAAATGCAAATATGACCCCGTTTGTGTGGATTATTTGTAGGGAAGGCCTCACGCTTAATTTTAATTACATTTTAGTCCCTCCTAGGGACCTGTTTGTAGTTATCTTTCATGTTTTCTTTCAGTTATGCCCTTGTCTTCTTTTATAAATATCTTGAGCATCGTAACTCTGTTTCAGTCGATTTTAGTGGCATTTTGAAGCTCTTCTCATTGTCTTCCTTATGGCAAGCTTTTATTTCAGATTTGACACTAAGAACTTTAATGTATTTTTTTTTATTGTCTAAGTGTCCGGATTTCCATGTTTCTCGTGCCTAATTGTTACATGAATGAAAAGAGCCTTTTAATTTGACCCTGTTTTGACTTCTATTTTTTATGGCTAAAGTATTTATGATCTAGGGTATATTTGTGTTGCATTTCTTCACATCTAAAAAATAATAAAAAATGCATGTTTTGTATTAGTTAGATGTATTGTTTTATCTTCATGCCTGTATTGACCTATTACTCTCTATCTTAACACTTCATTAATGAATAAAGGTCTGGAAATCACGAGAGAGGCTCGTGTCCCTGAGTTCGACCTTGGTTACTTACCAAGTAAAATAAAAATACAACCATCTGATTATATTGACAAATCAATTTGATGGTTTTTGATAGACCTAGTTCAGCCGACTGCAATGACCATTGAATATTAATTCAACACTATTAAAGGGTTGAATTTGCGGTTTATAAATTGGCGTCGTTGCCGGGGACACATCTCATTTCTTGTATTATTTGTATTTTATATATTTAATTAGTTGTTTCATTTTATAGGTCAATTTGCTCATCAATTTTGCATTGCAAAATTTTTCTTTTTTTATTTGATCTCTAACCTTTGTTTCTATGGCAGGGTCCTTAGTGATCAAGGAGGCGAGGAGCAGGCGCTTCTCGCTCCAAGGAGCCGCAGAAGCATGCTTGGAGCAAGTAGAAAAGAAAAAAATGTGTCTTATGCATCATGTAATAATCGTCTTTTACAGTGGTCTTCGATCGAAGACTCACGATTGTAAACGAACGAATGTGGTTGTGTGGGGATCGTCCCCACTTGAGTGTTGACCTAGGACCAGGCACGCATCTCTTTGAGTGTATTTTTCATTTTTTACGTGCTTGCTCGTAGGTAGGACACACTAAAAAATAGACGCACATAATCTCACTTCACTTAGCCAAATTTAATAGACATTCTTCCCCACTAATAGAAGCATGATTAGGTGCGGATTTTCGATCTGCATACATGATTTCTATTTTTTAAAATGTCTCAAGTTTTCACGTATTTTCGTCAAGTCACTGCATGTTTTATCGCTTATCCTAGATCACGGTTTTTATCGAATACATGGTTTTTCTCGGTTTCCCCTCCTAGCTTGATCACCTAGGTTAAATGGAAAATGGGAATAAACGATAGACGATGATTGCTTGATTTTGTGCTCACCTATAATCAGTGACAACCTTAAGAAAAATAATTGGGACTGTTAATTGCAAGTCAACCTAAAAATGGAGCAAAAGATTGTTTGGGAGAGCAACACCCTCGTTTACGCAGTTGATTTTAATTGGCATCTCTTTTGTGTAAAGATAAAATGTTTTAATCACCAATAAAATTGACAAGATAATAAACAAACCTCGATTGGTTTCATGTGTGAGTTGGTGAAATTGAAGGGTTTTGCATGCTTGATTGAGCCATGTTTGCTCCGACACCCTCCCCTGAGCCTTAGTCACTCCATTAATCTTCGCAGATTCATCCACTCACTTGTATATCCATCCTTCTTCTTCGTTCACCTTAGATCTCTCCCATCATCAAATTTCCATCTTTATACTTAGGCTAATCTCAGCCAAAGTATAGGGGGGACCAGAGTCCCTGTGATTTTCTCCACTCATCTTTCCTTACCTTTATACTTAGGTTATTTCTAACCTAAGTATAGGGGGAGCCCCTCTTAGTTCATGTATATTTCTCTATATTTAAATGGACCTATGGACTTGTATCATCTAGTGCTATGAGAACATAGCAAAGTTTAAGTATAGGGGGATATACCGTATATACAGTATACTTTAGCTATAATCTGAAAAATTTTGAAAAATTTAAAACTTTTTGGCTAAAGTAAAATTCTTTGAACTAAGTGGACTCAGTGGTTTTCATGGCTTTCCATATTATGTTACACTTTTTTATAAAAATATTTTCGAAAATGATTTGAAAAATGAATTTTCCTTGTTTTGAAAAATCTTTTGAAAATGTTTTGAAAATTTTTATTTGTGTGACAAGGTATTGAAGTTCTCTTTTTGATTTCAAGGGAAGTTGAGTCTAACCTGTGTTCTAACATTTTATTAAAATCCATAAAAATGAGAAAATCCAAAAATCCTTTAAGATTCATTAGTGACTACTAAGCCCAAATAAGTAGCTGCGTTCAGTGAGGGTTCGCCCTTAGCAGAGTGGGTGGTTTAGAAGACATCGTGTAAGGCCCCGTCCTCAAGTAACGGGCTCTGGCCTGTACTTACGCTCATACTGGCTGAATGCAAATGCATCTACTTAATTGAGTTTTGGCAGTCCTAATATCTCTTGAAGCTTTAAAAAAAAAGGAAAAAAGAAAAAAGAAAAAAAGAAGAAAATGTGTGTTTTGTTTTTGAATGAAGAAGCTGGATTAATCCTCTACAATCACACTTCCACCCATGATCTGAAATGTTCAAGGAAACTTAGTTTGTGAGGACTTGAGATTTTAGGTTAACCAGCCTTAGCCATCAGGGTCTTACACTTGATCATCGACATTCCCCTAGATTTCTAGATTTGCATTCTATATTTCATGCTTAGTCTCAAACAATAAGAATATGATCAGCACATCACATGCACGACTGCGGTTTCGATGAGATGAGTTGACTCTTCACTTGAGGGACTGGGATGAGGGATTCGAGTCTGGACTTGATCTAATGATGCTCGAGGATGGGATAAAATCTTTGAAAGCTTCATGGAACCTGAGTGTCAGCAATTTTAGCCAGTATGAGAACTTGGTTCTTATACTAATCTCTTGACATTGACCTAAGTGCAAGGGTGTGAAATAAATAAAAAATGTTGATCAGTGTGCGCCAACTCTTGGTAAAAGCAGTGGAGCTAGCCAAAATACTACAAATAAATAAAATGTCAAAGAAAATCTCTCATTCTACAAAGTTACATATCAAAGAGCTTCCACCAAAGGCGAGCAGTCCCAAACTTTTCAAAGTGTCCATTTGGACCACCGCTATTAGGGCCAGGAGTCGGGCTTGCACCAAAAAAGGGCTCTGCATCGTAAATGCTACAAGTCTGGGTGTAGAAGGTACGATAGGTACTCAAAAAAGACACACCCTGGTGTATTCCTATGAAAACAAGTGCAGACGGCTCCAACTTCTCTTGATGGACGCATTGATCAACACCAAAAAAATGTGTTGCGTCATAAGGCACTAAGAGAGGATCCTTGTTCCAGTGAGAGGGAGAGAAGAAATGACACAGTCCCATGCCCTCCATTACTGGCCTTTCATCTACATTTTTAAGTCTAACAACTAAAGAGAAGGCGGACTGAACGCAAGATTTGATTTATTCCCTAGTGTTGAGGATTTGGGTCCTTAGGAGAGTTTTTTCAAACCAAGACCTTGGGTGAAGATTTGACTCTACTCTCATGAATGCAGTCAACACTAAATATCATACCCTTAGTCTATATGTACATCAGAGAGAGTTTGGATAATTAGAGGAATTGGGTGCCTCTTGATTAAGGCTGGGTTGAGCTCTAAAATTTTGGACCTCTAAAGTTGAGTGGGCTTGAACAGATTGGATCCTGTACTCACATGAACAAGGGGGTTAATCCAGTTTATTCATTCTTTTTTGATGCTCGGGGACGAGCATAGTTTAAGTATAGGGGGTGATGAAACTCGATTTCATCATCTTAATTCTTCATTTTTAACCCCCTTGCTTAAAAGAGTGTCAATAAAAACCTGATAAAGTCCTGTGTTTATCAGATCCTTGAATAAATTAAAAATCACATAAAAATATCAGAATTTAAAATCCGAGGTGTTTTTATCCTTAAAAATACCCTCAAAAATATTTTGTATCTTCAAATGACATCATCTCCATTTTTGGTCAACGTGAAACTTGTAGATCTCATCAAGATCTACAACTTTCATGTTTTGAGTTTTCTCAAATTCGGCCATTTGACCCCTCATATTTCATATCTTCTCTCTAAATAATCTGATTGGGCCATGTGGCCCTCTCTGTTTGAGCCACGTGGCCCGACGCCTTTGCATCATCCGCCCTCTCCCCATGCTGTTGGATCTCTTCTTGATCCAACAGTTAGATGATCTCCACGTATGCGCTTCATCCCCCGCCGTCCGATCCGTCCCCTGAATCCATCTCCACCGCCTGTTGGCGCTTCGATATCCGCCCTCCACGTGGCACTTTGGGCGCTATTCGATCGTGCCCTCCTCCCTCCATCACAGCCGTTAACTCCGAGTCAAATAATGACCGTCTGATCGTTCGCCATTCGATATCTGAGTCGTCTGTGAACGTTGAGTTCCTTGCAAGACTTGTGGCGCAATAACCACCTTCCGATCCAACCGCCTTCGACGTAATCTCGACCTCTTGTTAGCGCTCGTCTGACAGCCGTTGGACCTCACGATCCAACGGCCATGGTATCTTCTTCTACCTCGCAACTGTCCTCTCACCCACGTTCTCCACCTCCTGCGGCGACCTCCCCCTTCCCATTTCCTCTACCATTCCTGATGACTTCCTATCTCTCTAACCGTCTCACGACCTCCCCCACTCATCCCTAATCCTCACGGCCAGTCACTCATTCCACGATTCCCCTTCATTCACGCCAAATTTCCCTCACAAAGCACCGCCTTCTCCATTGGAACTGCCACTTTTGATCCTTAAATACTCCATCTTCCCCCCAGTTTTTCGATGTCCACCTTTATGCGGGGCATCCCCTAGCCCCTCTCCTCCCCGTGACAGGGGGAAGGACGATTGAGGCGCAAACATGGCGGTTCGCCTCCGGTGTTGACCCCTGACCATCATGGCCAGGTTAGCGACGGCTCAGCCTCGCCTAGCTTCTCCAAGGGGTCGCTGAAGTCCAGCAATGACCCGAGCTCCCCTCAGAGCTCAAGCACATACTACATCATCCATTGCTGACCAGGCAATCCCCTTAGCTCTTCCTCGGAAATTTCTTCTTGTTTTTGCTTAATTATTTCGGTAGGTACACCCCTGATCGACCTCCACTATCCACCTCACGAGCTTCCCTGCACTACGCCCTTTCACACGCTACCTCCGATCAGCTTCCCTACTCCCCATAATCTCAATCACCTCCGACCCAACTCTTCCGCCATCACGGATAAGGAGATCAGAGCTCCCGCCTTCTTCGCCCACAAGAGCTCCCATTCCACTCACACACACTTCCCCCCTTTGCTTTGGCTATGTTCCTAACCATGCAGGAAATCTAGAGCCCCTCAATGGACGGAAGTTTCACCGGAGAGTTTTTGTGCATCTCAGTCTCCATCGCCCAGACATGGTGAGCCATATCCAAACCGCCCGGCGCATTCCCATGGGTTCCCGCTTCCTCACCGACGTTCGAAGGAGTCCTGGGGAGCTTCACCGAGCAGACTAGACAACGGCGGAGCTCGGAGCACATCACTGGAGTTCGACTTTCACCGCCGGTCGCATCTGGGGAAGGAGGTACAGTGGTCGTTGGATGGTCTTATCCCAATGACCATCTGACGGCCCAGATGAAGCCACGTCACGCCGTCAGAAACATACAGCAGTCATCCGATCGCCATGATCGGATGGTTCACATTCGTCCACACGTCAACGCTATGTCTACTCCGAGCCTCAGCATTCGACCCATTAGGCTTGGATCCCCCGAGCCTACATCGAGCCCCACCGGAGCTTCGAGTCGACCCGAGCCTGCATCGAGCCTGAGCCAGTGCTCGAGCCTAGCCAAAGCAATTCCAAGCCTCCCTCGAACCTCAGAAGCCTCTGAGCATGGATTGCATGTGCTAGTCACGTGTGACCTGGGCTAATTGCAGGGAGACCCCGCTTACTTCTCCATATGGCAGGCAGGTCCTGATCCACGTGCTTCCCACGCGCGCATGGGGTTATTTGCATCTTTACCCTCGCGGGTTTTAAAAATTGCAAATACGCCCCTACGCGTGTGGGTTATTTACAAGGAAGGCCTCACGCTTAATTTTAATTACATTTTAGTCCCTCCCAGGACCTGTTTGTAGTTATCTTTCATGTTTTCTTTCAGTTATGCCCTTGTCTTCTTTTATGCATATCTTGAGCATCGTAACTCTGTTTCAGTCAATTTTAGTGGCATTTTGAAGCTCTTCTCATTGTCTTCCTTATGGCATGCTTTTATTTCAGACTCGACACTAAGAACTTTAATGTATTTTTTTATTGTCTAAGTGTCCGGATTTCCATGTTTCTCATGCCTAATTGTTACATGAATGAAGAGAGCCTTATTATTTGACCTTGTTTTGACTTCTATTTTTTATGGCTCAAGTATTTATGATCTAGGGCATATTTGTGTTGCATTTCTTCGCATCTAAAAAATAATAAAAAAATGCATGTCTTGTATTAGTTAGATGTATTGTTTTATCTTCATGCCTGTATTGACCTACTCTATCTTAACACTTCATTAATGAATAAGATCTGGATAATCACGAGAGAGGCTCGTGTCCCTGAGTTTGACCTAGGTTACTTACCAAGTAAAATAAAAATACGTCCATCTGATTCTATTGACAAATCAATTTGATGGTTTTTGATAGACCTAGTTCAGCCCGACTGCAATGACCATTGAATATTAATTCAACACTATTAAAGGACTGAATTTGCGGTTTATCACCCACAAGTAGAAGGATCACTCTCCTCGTATCCTAGATGCTTCAACCGTCTAGGTAGTCGCTTTCGCCTCAAGGTCCCTCGCATGAAAAATAATAGAGAATGGATTAGCATAGATAAATAATTATATCAAGTAAAAGGAAAAATAAAAGAAAAAATAATGAATGGAAATACACACAAAACTCTATACTACATGTTGCTCCCTAGCAATGGCTCCATTTGTTGAACAAATATTTCCATCGATCGTGTGTTCCACACATGGTGTGAACCGCTGAGGCAACTGAAAGAGAACCTCTCTTCAGACAAAACCCATAGATAGATGAAGCAATACAAAGCAAAAATATGGAGTTGAAATTTAGTATAACTCTACAATGTGTATATAGGTGAAGTATGTAGAGGTCGAACATAAGGATCAAGGGGAATAAGGCACAAAAATTGGCAAAAAAGACAATGATTGTTTTTGTGTTTTTATAGTGATTTTTTTAGTGAGCTTTTAATATGTTTTTTTTTTGAATTTTTTATTTATATATTTTGTTTTTTATTTAATAATTTTTATATTTTTATATTTTCTATTTTTAAATTTTCTTTTTAATTAATGGGGTATAGATATATATTTATAAGGTATATAGATAATATAGATACTATAATTGGTAAATAGGATATAACCATATAGAAAATATAGAAAAATCAAGAAAATGCTGAAAGTACAGTTCTTTTTATTTTTTAAGGGTTTATAAATATTTTTTCTATTCTTAATAATACTAATATAAGCAAATATAGGTATAAATATACAATATAGACTCGTATATAAATAAATATAACAATGAAGGCTCAAAATGCAAAGAATAAAATCTTTTTATTTTTTATATGTTAATCTATTTTTGTTATTTTTATCAAAATTTTTGCTAACTTTTTATTTTTTTTTAATAGAATAAAAATAAGAAACCGGTGAGCAATAATATATAGCAGATTGTTTTGGAATTTAAGAATAACCAAATAGCTCAAAAATTTCCCAAACTAGTTTTAATATATTATATATGCTATAAATAAAATAAAAATAAATTTTTGATATTTTTTATGATTTTTTACATTTTTTAGGATTAGGGAGAGGGTTTGTAATTTTTTGGTTTTTCTTTTGTGTTTTTTAGTAGGTTTTGATCTATAAGTTTCAAATATAATAATAAACAACTTCTAATATTTTTAGAATTTTTCAAAACATTTTCTAATTTTTATGTATTTTGAAACGCAAATTAGTAATAAATGCAATGTTTTCTACTTTTAAAATTTATGAAAATATTTTAAATAGACTTGTAAAATATATATGACTGCAATTAATATCATGCACTTAAACTAAATTTCCTACAAATTTTAGATGCAAAATGGTGTTTTTAATATAAGAAATACCATAAATAAAAAATCAAGACTGGTAGGGACTGAAATGCAATTAAAAATAAATTAAAATGCAATCTAGAACAAAAAATACAAAGTATAGGGGCATCCGCACAATTTTCCCACGAATATCAAAATCATACAATACTATCAGGGGTATGAATGCAATTTTCAAAAAGTGTCATGGCTTACATGCAAAATATCCAAAATATTTTGAACTGGATTACAAATTTAATTGATCAAATAATAACCCAGATCCATAGGGAGGTCCCTGCAAAAAGCCCACCACCTCATGTATATGGGCACATGAGATGACATGGTGAGGGACCCAAGTGTGAATAAAAGGAGTTCATGGGTCTACTTGTAAAATATCCAGAAAGCTTAAGAGATAGATAATATTTTATGGACTAAAAGTAAAATACAAAAACTGAGACATTATAGCAAATTTACCTCCTATAGGCATTGGCGGACGACCCGGTCTTCTTCACTTAAACATGTCGTGGCCGGTCAATGGTGAATGATGCTTCAAGGTGAGTGGCTGAGATCAGTTCTCAGCGGTTGATCAAACAGTTGAGGAGGCATTCATCCGATGGCACATAGAAGATCTGGAGCAGAAGCTTGATTGGAAGGAGGAGAAGCCCGAAGGAAGAACGGGGAAGAACGCATGAAGAGGAGAACTTCGATCTGATCTTCCTAGCAACTCCGACGGTCTTAGGCACGATAAAAAGGTGTCGAAGTTTCCTGGAAGCGTCTCGGAGCTGTTGGAGTCTTCAAATGGGTTTGAGGACCACCGGAGGAGTTCTCGGAGGTCGGAGGAGCTGCGGAGCACCAGGTACCTTGACTTCGGCAAAAATCGACCCAAGTGGGGTCCTTTAGCCCTCTAGAATCTGTAGATAAGCGCAAGCATGCAACAAGGGGGCACTAGGAATGGAGCTGAGTGAGGTCGGGTGGAGCTCTTTGATGAGGTGGCGGAGATGGAGAGCTAAAACCTCGATCTGAGCAAGATTGAGGGGGATGGAGGTACATGGGGTGTAGCTGAATCGAAAGGGATGGAGATGGGGGCCAAATGCAAGTTGGAGGACACATGTAGCATAAGGAAACAGTGGTCGGAGCTCAGCTCTACGAACTACGAATCTAAGATTTCATGAAATAACTTGCAATTTTTAGTAAAACTAAACTTAAATCTATTCTAATGTAGGTCCTAAGAACAAAAAGAAGTTAAAAACTAGGTCTCTACCTGCCGAAGCTGGGAGCCTGGAAGAAATGTGGCGGTGGTGGCCGGCAAGCTCAGATAATGCACTTCATGCCTCTTCCTCCACACCCAATCACTTGGCGAGCTTCCTGTTGTCACCAGTAAGCTCGAGCTTAGAGAAATAAGGGGATTTCGAGTCTATAGAGGGATCAAACTTTGAATGGAGGCCGGTGACTTATTTTTATACATGGGTCTTGACTTGGGAAGAACAATTTATTCAACGACCCATTGATCGAGGAGTGGCAATGGTGTGAAAATCCAAGGATCGAGGGTCAAAAGTCAAGAAGGAATCGAATAAAAAATGAAAGAATCAGAGTGAAAAAATTGAGGAGGACGGGTGGTTGACGAGGTCTAACAACCTAGGGTTGCAGATGGGTCAATTGACTGGAGGTCAACTGAAGACTGGACTCTATTGGTCCATGTCACCCACTACAGGACAAACTAGAATTCAAATTCAGAAGTAAATCGAAATAAAATAATAAATGGTTTATTTATTTTTTTGGTTAAATCATGAAAATTATTTATTATTTTAAGCGGTATTTTAATCTGACTTTTATTGATTTTTTCGTGGTTATTTGTTATATGTTTCTTTTTGCAAGTATAAATATATGTATATTTACGTATATATTAGGTATTTTAATTCCATTTCTATTTTAGATTTTATTCTTTTATCTACATATTTTATATATTTATAACTTATTTAATACATATAAATATATTTTTATTGTATTTTTCTGAAGTAACATGTACACTTAAATAAATATATGTGTATTTATTATATAGGTATATGTATGTATATTTCATTTATACATTTTAGTATAGTAATTTATTTTATTGTATTTTAATTCCTTTTTTTAGTTTATTTATGTACATATATTATAAATAATAGTTACAAAATTATAAAAGTATAAAATAGTGAATAATATAAAGAATAAATAAATTGATTATTTACTTATAATGTATAACAGGGGCCCAAAACCTAACTTTTACATCTTAACTCAAAATTTCATTAAACCATTTCATAAGATAGGTTATTAAATTTTATATAAATTAAAGGTGAGTTTGGTTGATTTTGATACAGTGTGGAGAAGATACAAGTCTGTGAAATTTTGATTTTGGCTTTTTATTTTAAGTGTCTAAGGCACATTATGCATTATTTTTACATGAAATGATATTTTTATTTTTTTCTGTGTATTTTTATCTACAATTTTCATGTAAAAAGTTTATTGATTTGAGGTATAAATAATAAAGAATAAAATAGGTCCCAAATTGGCTTTATTGAAGAATAAAAATTGGGATTTTTATTTTATTTTTAGCCCTTATTGCTCCCTACTTTATTCCTTATCGACTCAATCATCATGATGCATAGGTCTCGGGGTTTAGGGTCATTCAATACCTATGGAATTTCATTTCTTTTTCTTTTCTTTTTTTTATTCTTTTATTTTGGCTTTAAATACAGTATTTTGTACAATATTTACTATTTAAATAATAGATGTTATTTTAGACAAGATAATGTTATATACGTGCATTTATCTAGGGTTTAAAGGTCAAAATAATAGAATAAAGGTGATGAAATGGAGATTCATCATGTACTCAAAATGTTCGGGTACCTATCTGAACCAAAGTCTTTAAGGGTTTAGATGTATGTAGATATGATGAGTGTCATCATTCTACTATCTATATTGAAGTCTTTCATGAAGCTTCATAATATTCATATTGTATAAATAGGATGAAGCATGTATAAATATTAAAATGATCTTATATTGAAGTCTCATGAGGACATGTTCAATTTAAGAGATCATTTATCTTAAACAAAGGTTGTCTATAGATTAAGGAAGTGCGTTGGAAGAATGGGTCGGACCCAAGTAAGAAGGAAAGTCAAAGAGTTAAATGTACTTCTGTGACTTCCATACATATGACATCCAAAGAGTTGGATGAATGCAAATACTACAATAAGCAGATGTACTGATAGTATGACTATTAGGACTATCCAGAACCCTTATAGAAGGAATCAGATAATACATCAGCACATTCTACATCTACATATCATCACTGAAATCAGCTTACTTATTAGATAAGATTAAAAGTCCGATAATTATATCTCATTTTTCTAATAACAATTGCAGTTAGTTGCATATGTTTTAGAAGACGAGAAACTTTGATCTTAAGATTTAATAGAGCATTTATAATACTGAAAATCGAACCTTAAAAGATTAATAGGAGTATGAAGATCATTTGGCAGTGGTCTGGCATCAAGACTAGGACAGATGTCTATTGATAAGATCAATAAACTAGTAAGAGATGGAACTTTAGATTGTTTGAAAGTTCAGAACTTACATACTTGTGAATATTGTATTCAAAGGTAAAAATGCCTTATGCGCTCTTCTCTGTGAACGGTGTAAGATGTTGAGGTATTCAAAACCTCATAAATATTGATGTATGTGGACCCTCTATATCATAATGAACACTATTGATATGTGATATCCATTGATGATTATTCATGGTATGATATTTCTTCCTAGAACAATTAAAAACCTTTGAAATGTTCAAAGATTCCATAACTTTGGTTGATAATTAAAGTGTCATGCTCCAATCCCTTATACCCTATACAGTCGGGTTAGATTGGCACATGATGCAGATAACTTGCTGCCCGACAATTTAACAAGGAAAGAAATACGAGAAATAGAAAATAATACTTCTAAACATCCCAACAATCCACAAGGACCTACGAAAAAGCATATAGAGAGATATGTACAACAGAAACTATAATCATATATTTCCAAAAAAAACTTTCCCAACAAGTTTGTTCTTACAAGGTTGTACCAAAAAGAAAAGTTTTCAAGTTAACCACCATCCACATCTAAACTAATGAGGTTAGGAAATCAAAAATTGTTCATAATAATAAGGGGTTACAAAAAGTTACATCCTCAACTGCGATCACCAAAAACTAACAAAAAGAATTCCTTCACTAAGTCAGCATCTTCCCATCATTCATCATTGAGAGGCGGGTGTTGGCGATGGTAGTGGATCATGTTTTCCAACCTCGAAGTGAGATTGGTCATCACAGTTATTGTCTCCAAAGAATTACAAGGATCCTTTCTTCTTCCTCCTAAATGTAATACGAGGAGGTAATGCTCGGTTCACTATTTCTCATGGGCCCGCGAACATAACGGTTGGTGGGAGAGTTGGGTGTGCTGGTGTTGAACGTGGACGGAGCTGGAGGTGAGGCGGTCGGGTGGGATTCTATATCATGATGTGAGTTTTGGTCATCACCTGAGTTGGTTTGTCAACTAAGGAGGAGAGCAAAGGCTTAGCGATAACATGTAAAAGACATAATTAGGACTAAAAGTAGCAGTTTTATATTCTACGGGTTGTGAAGTTTTTCTTTTCTCTTTTTTTCTCTCTTATTCCTTCTTCGGTATTTAATCAGTTTGCAATCACTTTTCTTCCTGTGGAGAAGAGACACGAATGAGATGTTTATTCCATTGAGTTATGGTCTCTTATATAGAAAGAAAACCCTCGACAATACAAGGGTTACCGAACCCAAAGGGTTATAGAGGGGTTATGAAACTTGAAGGGTCACAAAGGGTTACAGAACTCGAAGGGTCATGTGGGGTTTCGGAACCTGAAGGGTTACAGAGGGTTACGGAACCCGAAGGGTTACAAACATCAATGGAAATATAATAACTCTAACACTCCCCCTCTAGCTGGAGCTGAGAAAGCTGTAGCTTGTAACAAAAAGAAAAAGCATACACCACATCTTCACACGATGCATCCTAAGAACATATGTCCACTGATGGTAGAAGACCTCGCTCGAGGACGGGTCTGCAGCTTTCAGGTCACCGAAATGTATCCCTATCATGCTTGTAGATTCACTGCGATATCAGATCACTGGATCGTATCTCTATCGTGCCTACAGGTCACCGGATCATATCTCTGTCGTGCCTGGAGAAGAATCTTTGTAGAAGAAGTCCAACGTAGAGTAGTAGTCGGGTCGTAAAAGAAGTATGCGCCCTGATGAAGAAGTCGATGGTCGGTGAAGACAGATGATTTGAGTAATAGTCTGGAGTGTCGATTTGTTAGTCATGGTAGGGCAACAGATGTCCTGAAGAATCATCTCTGACTCCCCTTTCTCCCATACTTGATAGAATAAAGAGTATAGAACATTAAGTTGGGAGAAACAAGTTGTGATGAAGTAGGAGTGGTTGGAGGGGGGGCTCCAGGCGGTGTCGGTGATGCAGGAGGTGTGGTTGGAGCTGTTGGAGCTCCAGATGATGCTTTAGGTGCCTCTGGAGGTGGCAGATGGTGTTGTTGGAGACTCAGACTACCTTGTGCGGGACTCCTTCTCTCATCAAGGGGTCCCGCACAAGGAGAGAAGGTTGGTGGTGGTGGCGGGTTTTGGGTATTAGGCTCCGGTCTTGGACCGTCGCTTTGATATCATGATGAGCAGATACCATGTGGAGAAGAGAGACGAATGAGATGTTTATTCCATAGAGTTAGGGTCTCTTATATAGAAATAAAACCCTAGAGAATACAAGGGTTATGGAACCCGAAGGGTTACAAGGGGATTACAGAACCCAAAGGGTCACAGAGGGTTACATAACCTGAAGGGTCACATGGGGTTACGGAACCTAAAGGGTTACAAAGGGTTACAGAACTCGAAGGGTTACAAACATCAATGGAAATATAATAACTCTAAAACTTCCAGTACCAATCTTCATAATATTGGTTAAGATAGTTGCTATTATGCAATTTGTGTAACTCATCTCAAGAATTCACTAATGGCTAAGATAACCTGTAGCTAGCAGGTACCCTAACCGTGTATAGCACTTGCCCATTACGTGGATGGAGTGAGAACTAGTCACATCTCGAGTGACTATCCTCAGAGACACTCCATATTTTCTTTTAAAGCTTGTAATTTTTCTTGTTACATATCACAGATTAATATCCGGTGGGTCACCTCATCTTATACTATACCACGAGTTTCGATCCGAAGGATCTACCCTGGCCAGTAAGAAGCGAAGTCTTAAGTTTATCTTGCTTCACTCTTATTTTCTTTCACCGCATGTTTTTCATATTTTAGCATCCCAAGGCTCTATCCTAAAATCAAATACATCTCCCAATGTACATGATTCCCATGTATTTTTCCCAAGTGGCCTAATATTAACTTAACATTTAGATGTCTTAATGATCTAAAAAATGCAATAACCTAATAGAAAATCAACTTAACATGAGGAGTGGTAAAATTATTTAATTTAAGGAAAACCTCACCTATGATATGAGTAGTCTCTACGTTCAAAATCTAGAAAAATATGTTCAAGTCTGACTTCACTGCAAATAAAGATATGATTATACCATTGGAAAACGAGAAATTTAAAGATCAATAACTCTAGCTGGGATATTAATCCGTTGTCCCCGCCCAATCATCTCTCAATAACTTTTTTATCAACGAGGATAATCCAATATGATTTATAAATACCCTTCTAACTATCCTTTCATTTTCTAAGATTCAGTGTTATACTATTGAGAGTGTTACTCTCCTCTAATCCACTAGTTTTCTTAAACACATATATATTTAAAGATCAATAACTCTACGTGGGATATTAATCAGTTGTCCCCGCCCGATCATCTCTCAACAACTTTTTTTATCAACAAGGATAATCAAATATGATTTATAAATACCCTCCTAACTATCCTTTCATTTTCCAAGATTCAATATTATACTGTTGAGAGTGTCAATCTCCTCTAATCCACTAGTTTTCTTAAACACATATATCCTTGTTAAATATCCAAATTCAAGATGGCCTTCTTAAAATCTACATCAATGATAATTTTAGTTTTCATCAATATTTATATCCATACACCTATGGCTCCCATAATCATTATCACTTTCTATCTTTTCTTCCATTAAACTTTTCAATATCTACTAATAACATCACTCATCACAACCAATATGTTCCCCTCTCATTTACATAAGTACACTCCCATGAAATTTTCTACGATACACATAACATTATTCATCTCATCATTTATTTTTTATCTCGACTCATCAAATTCCTAATCATCAAAGTAGTCACACGCATTCATACACATTCACACATCTACCCCTTCCATGTGGTAGCTTTTCACCATTGAGTCTCTTCTATTCCTCTCTGATTCTCTATCTCAAATGAATCATTAGTCATTGTTTAAGTTGATATATTAAATAAAAGTGACATATCCTAATGGTAATCCCCTTAATTTATAATGAATGATGTTATTCTACCATCAATCTACCACCAAAGGTTAAGAAAACATGCATGCAAACTCAACTTCAGCATGATGTCTACATTTCTGTTTGAACAAAATAAATAATCTCCATAACTTTCACATGAAAAGATAAATCAAATTTTAATGTCATACATCATATTATCCCAACAATATCCCCTACAATAACATCAAACTCTCATTATCATCCACATTTTACTTCAACAACACAAACCTTCACATGAATTTGTTGCATCCATAGAAAAAATATAAACCTCATCATCAACTTATTTATTTGTTCCTAGTTCCATTCCTTCATCAGATTTTTTACATGTAAACAAGGTCATATCCTACCCTTCATAATGCTAGGAAATAATCAGAAATTTTATTTCCCTCATTTTATTACAACCCTAAACTCATATCAAAACTTAATGCCCCCAAATCAAACATAAGACAAAAATGAGAAAAAATAGAAATGGGAAAAAGGTTTGGAGTTCTTACCATACTTTTCTCCTTCTCTTCTTCTCTTCTCTTCTTCTCCTCTTCTTCTTCTCTTCTTCTCCTCTTTTCTATTTTTCCTCACTGCTGGGCGGATGTGCCCAAGTCCCTGGAATGGGCGTGTCGAGTCTCGCCTCTCCTATCATTTGGGTGGAAAAGTTGCAAGGATTCCCTTACAACTTTCTCAAATTAATGTTAATGATTTTTTTATAATAAGTTGTAACATTCTACCCTCTTTAAGAAATGTCATCCTCGAAATTTATCATTCTACCCTCCTTAAGAAATTTCATCCTCGAAATTTATCATACCTTTGATGATAAACAATGATGGATACTTTGCACGCATCTCATCCTCAAGTTTCCATGTAATTTAGCCATTTTTTCGATCTCTCCACAAAATCTTTACTAGCTGTAATGTCTTTTTGCGAAGCTTCTTCTCCATTCTATCTGTGATATCAACCGGCTACTCTTGATATGTAAGATTAGGCTCCAATTGTAAATCTTCATATTGGATTACATGGCCACTATCTAGATTGTACTTTCTCGGGTTTGATATGTGAAAGACATTATGCACTTCATATAAGCGCGATGGGAGCGCCAATCTATAAGCCATTGGTCCTACACGTTCGAGTATCTCAAAAGGATCAATGTGCCTTAGTTTTAACTTTCCTTTGATTCTTAATCTTTGAGTGTCTTTCATAGGAAATGCCATGACGAAGATCGGATCTCCGACAATAAATTCTATGTCCCTCCTCCAGCTGTCACAATAACTCTTTTGGTAGGTTTGATTTCCTAATAACTTCTTCTTCATCTTTACTATCACATCAGAGGTCTCTTGAATCATCTCAGGTCCTCACATCTTCCTTTCTCCTATTTCAGTCTAACATAAGGGGGATGTGCATCACCTACCATATAGGGCTTCATATGGTGCCACTCCTATACTATAATGGTGGTTATTGTTGTAAGTGAGTTCAATCAAAGGAATGAGCACATCCCATACTCCTTTCCATTCTAACATACAAGAACACAACAAATCTTCTAATGTTTGGATAGTTCTATCATTCGACCATTTGTTTGAGGACGATAGGAGGTGCTGACATTTAATCTTGTTCCGAGAGCCTTCTGCAACTCTTTCCAAAATTTTGAGGTAAAATGAGGATCTCTATCAGATATTATCTCCTTTGGTACCCCATGCAGGCGAACAATCTCCTTGAAATACATGCTTGCAAGATTTAGAAGTGTATACATAAGCTTGATCGGGAGGAAGTGTGTTGATTTGGTTAGTCGATCCACTATGCCCAAACTACATCATGTCCCAAGAGTGTACGAGGTAAACCAACTAGAAAATCTAAAGATATACTTTCCCACTTCTACTTAGGGATTGAAAGTGGTTACAGCAATCCTAAAGGTATTTGTTGTTCTGCCTTCACTTGTTAGCAAATCAAACAACGCTTAACAAATTCAACAACATCTCTCTTCATACCATCCCACCAGAAATCTCTCTTTAAATCTTGATACATCTTGGTGCTTCCAGGATGGATCGTTAACCTCGTGCAATGAGCTTTTGATAGCAGCTCTCTTTTCAACCCTTCATCATTGGGTACACACAATCTCCCTCGAAAGGCTAGTGCTCCATCCTTCAGAATGAAATCTTCGAGATGATCATCCTCCATCTTGTTTCTCATGTTTTCCATCAGTCCCAACTGCTTAATTCTTCGAGCATATCCCACTTTAAGACTTGTAATTGAGCTAATATTAAGGGTGGCTTCTGACTAATGGCATCTGCAACGACATTTGCTATTCCTGGTAGGTATAGGTGAAGGATATGGAGAATCCTCAAGCACATCACGGAAGCGTGATGATCGCATCTCATGCGATCGAGGCGACTAGTCGCACTAGTCGCAAGGTGCAGCGGAATTTAAAAAATTTTAAATCATATGATGAAACCACATGATCACAAGAACATTTCTTGGATTGTTTCATCTAACCACAAAGTATTAGAAATACCTCTCGAAGCGTGGTTGTGATCACGAGATCTCTAAAGCAAGAGATCCTCTTGGCTCAAGTCCGATCTACGAAGACAGCACTTGTGGGTGCGATGACGAGACGTGAGCCTCCCGCAATCCTTGATGAAGTTCCAAGCCTTGAACATCCTGATTTCGTCCAACGAAATCCGACGTCTCCTTCTAGAGCAAGCAGCCCTAAAGAAGATGGATATCCTTGAGTAGTCGATACGAAGGCGAGAAGCTATCTCTTAATGCACAAGGTGGACAGCCACCTTAGAGAGAGAGAGAGAGAGGGACGGCGAGAATGAGAGAGAGAGAGAGAGAAGGAGAGGTGTGCTCTATGATGTATCCTTAAAGGGCTAGGGATGCCCTTGGGATCCAATGGATCTCAATTCATGGCATACATGGAATCATTGGCAAGATTGATCTATGTATCAATCAACGGCCATGATGATTGTTGGTTAAAAAACCAACAACATTAATTTATATCAAATCAAATATATGTTGCATTATCATCAACATAATTTAATTTAACATAAATCAATTATCAAGAGGTAACAAGATAACAAAAAGGAGGACAATAAATCATCCCCCTAAAATTAGGGGGCATCACCTATGACTAGGTCATTGGTGACGCCACCTCATTTTGATGGTGATTATCTCCTCTTTATTTTTATCCTATTATTTCTTAATAAATTGCAATAACTTTTATTGCAAAAATATCCATCAAATTAATTCCAAATCAATCATGCCATTGGAAAAATTTTGAATCATATTCACAACCCAAACTAAATTGTAAATTACATTTCCAATTAACTGCTTAATGTGAATCCAATTCACATTAACAATTAACAAATGCTATTTACAAAGCTTCTCTCTTTATAATATATGATAAATCACATTTATAATATACACACAGATATTACGGATAGCACTATCCACGATCTGCTTTTCCTTAATTATTAAATCTCATTTAATTATCTTGGATAATCATTCTCACAATATGAATCTCATTCATACTATACTTGATAATTAAATCTCATTTAATCATCAAGACCTTCTTGCTTGGATATAAAATTCATCATAGGAATTATTCCTGAACTCCTTCAAGAATAATGTGCTTTCTCCGCAGATACTTGGAGATAAGGACAGGGTGATTGTATTGTTCCACGTATAGTGACTAGGATGTTGAGATCTCATCTCAAATCCAGATCTCACGGACCTCCCATAGATGATTGATTACATCAAGTCCGTATACTTAATCTTCTCATTGCATATGAATCTCATTCAGATCAATGTCCAACACTTGGACTAAGATCAAGTTACTTCTCTACTGAGAGGAGTCACTAAAATCCAGACATGTTTCATCACTCCCTCGGAATGGAAGAGTCATAGTTATACAATCGTTTATGATCACATCACCCTCAGGTATTCCCAATACCTGCACATCCTGCATACTGGAAGACCTATGGTCAACCTGAAGATGAAGATCAATTTTACATTGTCTTCTTCAGGGTTCGATCACCAAGTTTCTCAATCTTGGTCATTGGGAATCAATATCGATCATATGCTTTCCCAAAGCATATATCATACCTTCAAATTCTTGTCATGCTTCCAAAGCACGACGACCATGCATGGAATTTGATCGGTCCCAGTACCTCATGAGTAAGCTCATGTTTTTCGGTTCATAAGTGAACTTGTATGATCCCTTTGAGAGACCGTATTACCCATATGACTTTACATGCACACCAACTCGATGGTGTATAGACCTTGGTTAGGTCATCAACCTAATGGTCTTCCAAATGTACACACTTAGACATATAGTAACACATCTTTATCCGGTCAGAGGATGTGTTCCTATGCTGTGACAGCATTCAACATAGGACTTAGGTTATCTCGATCTTGCTAAGTCAACCCTTTGACATAACTAATCTGACACCTCCGAATCACTATTCCCATGCAGAGGACCTGCATCAAGAGGTCGGTCAGATATCAGTCTTTGTGAGAAAGGATTGTCATCTCCTACTCAGGCTGGAGATCATCTCTTAATAATCATTTGACGGTGTTTGATGAGTCCTCTATCTAACTCATTAGATATTCATCCAAACACCAGCCTCTATGATTCATTTAATGAATCATCAGCTATATGATTATCAAGACAGCCATGGTACATAATCCTAATTGTACATAGGGACCTTATAGTGCATTCATTCATTTAATTTCAGAAAGGGAGTGAAACAATCAATAACTTTTAT
This sequence comes from Ottelia alismoides, assembly GCA_037367405.1. Taxonomy (NCBI): domain Eukaryota; kingdom Viridiplantae; phylum Streptophyta; class Magnoliopsida; order Alismatales; family Hydrocharitaceae; genus Ottelia; species Ottelia alismoides. The sequence goes on along the minus strand of JAZKJV010011120.1, from coordinate 642,757 downwards.
TGATAAAACATATTTATTACAATAACACTTATTGTAAGAATGGTTCACCTCGGGCTCACATGGCTAACAATCTCCCACTAGCCCTCAGAACCATTCAGGAACAGTCCTTAAACCCATACTCATTACATGCTGGTCGAAAATCTTCTGTGTCAGAGGTTTGGTAAGAGGATCGTCAACGTTGTCGACAGAGGCCACCTTGGTGATGATGATATCACCACGCTTTTGAATCTCCCAAATGATGTGGTATTTCCTTTCCACGTGCTTGCTCTTTTGATGCCACCTGGGTTCCTTTGCCTAGGCAATGGCTCTCATGTTATCGCAGAGTAATGGGATAGGAGTATCAGAGGAAACTACACCAAGCTCCAAGATGAACTTGCGCAACCACACCGCCTCCTTTGCTGCATCTGATGTGGCAATGTATTCGGCTTCTATTGTTGAATCTGTTGTAGTGTCCTGCTTCTTGCTTCTCCAGCTCACAACACCACCGTTCAACAGGAATACAAAACCTTATGTCGACTTTCGATCATCAATATCCAACTGGAAGTCTGAATCTGTATATCCCAAGACCTAGAGATCACCATCTCCATAGACCAAGATGTAATCTTGCGTCCATCTTAAATATTTGAATATGTTCTTTACTGCATTCCAGTGTTGCTCTCCATAGCAGGATTGGTAACGACTTACCACTCCCACTGCATGGCATATGTCTGGCCTAGTACACATCATGGAATACATTAAGCTTCCTACAGCTGATGCATAGGGGCATCCAGCCATGGCCTTCTTTTCCTCACACTTTGACGAGCCATCCCTTTAGACAGATGGACACCATGTCTTAAGGGGAGGAATCCTTTCTTGGAACTATCCATATGGAATCATTCAAGAATCTTCATAATGTATCCATGTTGTGACAATCCCAACATCCTTTTTTCTCGATTTCTGAACAGCTTCAGGCCTAAGATGTAAGAGGCTTCTCCAAGATCTTTCATCTCGAAGGTATGAGATAGCCAAATCTTCACACTGGTCATCGTTCATGTATCATTCCCAATGATAAGGATATCATCTACGTAAAGCACGATGAACACAATGGCGCTCCCACTAAGCTTCTTGTACACACAAGGTTCATCAGGATTCTGCATAAAATCATAACTCTTTATGGTTTCGTCAAATTGGATGTTCCAACTACGAGAAGCTTGTTTGAGCCCATAGATGGAATTCTTTAGCTTGCATACTTTTCCATCCTCAACTATGAAGACATGGGGCTGCTCCATATAGATATCCTCCTCGAGGTATCCATTGAGCAAGGCTGTCTTGACGTCCATCTGCCAGATGTCATAGTCAAGAGATGCAGTTGTAGCTAGCAGTGTCTTGATGGACTTAAGCATAGCCACAGGAGAGAATGTCTCATCGCAGTCGATGCTTCTCTCTGTGTGTAGCCCTTGACTACGAGTCATGCCTTGAAAGTCTCTACTTTCCCATCAAGTCCTCTTTTTCTCTTGAAGATCCATTTACACCCAATGGGTTTCACCCAGTTAGGTGGATCCTCTAGGGTCCATACACCATTCTTATGCATGGAGTCAATCTCTGACTTCATTGCTAGCATCCATCTATCAATGTCATGATCCGTGAGTGCTTCATCAAATGAAGTAGGATCATTGTCAGTCTCACTTGACACATGGAATCCATATCTTTCAGGTGGTGCAACCACCCTCAAACTCCTTCAAAGAGGTATGGGTGTTTCATCTTCATTTATCTCCTTAGTTTATGATTCAGGAACCTCAGAATCCTCAGGGGATTCAATGAGTTCCTCTACTTCATTTCTATCTTGACCTTTAAGGAAATCATCCTCCATAAATTTTACATCTCTAGAGACAAAAACCTTTTGGGTCTCAGGGTCATAAAGTTGATATCCAATACCATATTTAACGTACCCAATGAAGTAACACTCACAAGTGTGAGATTCTAGCTTACTTGCGTCCATATTCTTCGCATGGACCAAGCAACCCCAAACCCTCAAGTGTCTAACACTAGGTTTTTCCATACCAGAGCTCGTGAGGAGTCTTGGGTACATATTTGCTAGGAATCTTATTCAGGATATATATTGCAGTCTCTACTGCATATCCCCGGAAACTAAGAGGTAAACGTGCTTTGCTCATCATTGAACGGACCATGTCCATGATGGTCCTATTGCGTCTTTCAGCAATACCATCAAGTTGGGGAGTTCCAGGGGGATTGAGATTGGAGATAATTCCATTCTCTTTAAGGTATCCTTGAATTCATCTAAGAGGTACTCTCCACCTCGGTCAGATCGAATCCGTTTAATCTTCCTATCAGTTTGGTTCTCAACCAAAGCCCTTAAACTCTTTGAACTTTTCAAAGGTTTCAGATTTATGACGTAGTAGGAAGATAAACCCGTATCGTGAATGGTCATCAATATACGTCAAGTAATATCGATATCCATTTCGAGTCGCGGTACTGAAAGTACCACATACATCAATATGTATTAGGTCAAGAATACCTTCGCATCTTATAACCTTGTTACGGAAAGGCATCCTGGTCATTTTACCTCGAATGCAATGTTCACAGATAGGTAAAGATTGGACCTGTAGAAAATCTAAAGGTCCATCTTTTATCAATCTATTGATCCTATCAACAGATAAATGACCAAGCCTTTGATGCCAAATCATATTCAAATAATTTCCATTCTCCCTGGATCTTTTAGGGTTTTTATTAGTGGTAGTGACATTCATGACACATTCATCAATGCACAATTCATAGAGTCCACCAGAAGTCCAAATACCATCTGCAATAAATTTATCATATTGATTAATGACCAACTTATTATAAAATAGGAAGGAATTCCATTTCTAACAAGTTTAGATACGAATATCAAGTTCATCCTGACTTCAGGTACATAAAGACACTCTTTAAGTACTAAGACTCTACCACTAGATAATGATAGTCGACAGGTTCCAATGGCGATCACTGCAACACTTGCATCAGATCCCATCTGGATGACTATCTCCCCTTGCTCCAAATTCCTAGTTTCCTGAAAAAATGCAACAAATTGCATACATGAATAGAATCACCAGAATCTACAACCCAACTTCGTTCTCGTCCAACGAGAAAACTAGTTTCAATGATGAAAGTAGATTTCATACATGTTGGGGCTTTACCTTTGTCAACCGACTTCAGGTACTCTGGGCAGTTACGCCGCCAGTGCCCCGGCTTCTTGCAGTGGTGACAGACATCAGTTTTCTTTGATGTCATTAATGTGGAAGTACTGGAAGATGAACCAACTCCTTGATTCTTCTTCTTTCCCTTCTGGGGCGGGGCCCTTCTGAGAACCTTGCTTCCGACCGTGCTTTCCTTTTGCTTATGCAACCATTGCACTAACAGAGGGGTTGTCCTTCTTCATTACATCTTCTGCAGACTTTAATGCAGCTAACAGCCCAGCGTTAGTGAAATCACCTTTGCTCATGTGATATGAAACGATAAAGTTGTTGAAAGACTTAGGTAGCGACAGGAGAATGAAATCAGCTTGCATATCAGAATCCATGTAAGCTCCCAGGGTTTCCAATTCAGAGAGGTACCCAAATACTTTGAGTACGTGTTCTCTGACAGAGGTCCCTTCCTGCATCTTGTAGTGAATAAGCTCTTTCATCACATTATAACGTTGTGTGTGGTTTATGTCACCGAACATTTCCTTCAGATTCAGCATGATTTCTTGGTAGTGGTTAATTTCCACATGCTGCTTCTGAAGCACATTAGACAATGAGCAAGGATATAACACCTTGCCAAGTTATGATCTTCAACATATTTCTCACTAAAACTTTTATCTTCCAGAGTCTGAGGGTCTGCAATATTGTCCTTGGTTAGCACATATGAGATGCGCTCCGCAGATAGGACAAGATCCAAATTTCGGATCAAATCCGAATAATTTGGTCCGGTCAACTGATTGACCTCCAGGAGCCTTCTCAGTGAATTCATGGACTTCATTTTCTGAAATTAAGAATGCATTATATTAGAACATATAAATAAGGGATTTTTACCCGACAGACCCTATAAACTTTTTAAATTACCTCTACGACCTTTTGGACAACGTAATAACCCCATCGACACTATAAATTACCCCAAGAACCCCTACGGGCATGAAACAGATTACCCGTGTTGGACATGCGATCCCACGGTGAGCCATTATGCAATAAATGTTATTGTGAATATCATTCTCTGATCTGAAATGAAGAATAAATAATTTGCATACTAGGTCCCTTAGTGCAATTAGGGTTATGTATCATGGCCATCTTAATGATCATACAGCTGTTGATTCAATTAATGAATCATAGAGGCTGGTGCTTGGATGAATATCTAAAGAGTTAGATTGAGGACTCATCAAGCACCGTCAAATGATTGTTGAGAGATGATCTCCAGCCTGAGTAGGAGATGGCAATCCTTTCTTATTTAGACTGATATCTGACCGACCTCTTGATGCAGGTCCTCTGTATAGGAATAGAGATTCGGAGGTGTCAGATTAGTTAGGCCAAAGAGTTGACTTAACGAGATCGAGATAACCAAAGTCCTATAATGTAAGCTGTCACGATATAGGCACGCATCCTCTGACCGAAGACAGATGTGTTACTATATGTCTGAGTATGTACATTTGGCAGACTAATAGGTTGATGACCTAATCAAGGTCTATACACCGATGCGCTGATGCGCATATAAGGGCATATGAGTAATACGATCTCTCAAAGGGATCATACAGGTTCATTACTGAACCGGAAGACATGAGCTCACTCCTGAGATATTTGGGAGAAGCAAATTCCGTGCACGGTCGTCTTGCTTTGGAAGCTTGACTGAATTTGTAGGTTTGATATATGTTTTTGGAAAGTATATGATCAACACCTGGGTATGATATATGCTTTTGGAAAGCATATGATCAATACCGACTCCCAATAATCGAATGAGAAACTTAATGATGAAACTCTGAAGTAGACAGTGTAAAATTGATCTTATACTTCTAGTTTATTCTGGGTCTTCCAATATGCAAGAATTACAGGTGTTAGGAATACCTGAGGGTGATGTGACCATAAATGATTGTATAACCATGACGCTTCCATTCCTAGGGAGTGATGAAAGGGGTCTGGATTTTAGTGATTCCTCTCAGTAAAAAAGTAATATGATCTTAGTCCAAATGTTGGACATTGATCTGAATATGATTCAGATGCAATGAGAAGATTAGATTTGCGGTCTTTATCTAATCAAGCATCTATGGGAGGCCAAGATCTGGATTTGAGATGTGATCTCAATATCCAAGTCACTATATGTGGAATAATACAATCGCCCTATCCTTATCACCAAGTATCTGTGGAGAAACTGTATTATTCTTGAAAGTGCTCAAGAATACTTCCATAGTTGAATTATATCTAAGCATTGAGAAATTGATAATTAAATATGATTTAATTATCTTGATGTATGTAGAAATTATCCAATATAATTAAAAGTGATTTAATTATTGTGGATAAGAATAATGTGGATAGCAATATCCAATTGTTCATAATATATTATAAATATGATTTATAATGTATTAGGGAGAGAGCTAATTATATTTTATATTTGTTAATTAATTATTGATGTGTATTGGATACACATTGTGTAATTAATTGAAAATGTAAATTATAATTTGTTTTGGGTTGTGAATGTGATTCACAAATTTCCAATGGTAAGATTGCAATATTCTCAAAATTAATTATGAATTAATTTTAAAGAATAAATCACAACAAAAGTTGTTGGAAATTATGGGAGAATCTCATGGAGATATGCAATCTCATGAGATTGCATGAGATTGCCTCCACCATGAGGACATGGTGGACGGCCACCAATTCCCACAAGGAAATTGGTAGCCATCCTACTTATTCCTTATGATGAGCAATCTCCAAGCTAATCTCTCCATAATTGTATGATTTAATTTATGATTTAATTGTATTTGATTTATCAAATATAATTAAGTTATTAGTTGTTGGCTTTTACCAACAACAATCTTGACCATTGGATTAAATATAAATCAATCTCATCCATTGATTTTATGTGTCCCATATATTGAGATCCATGGATCCCAAAATACTATAAATAGAGAGGCATACCATGCTCTCTAAGGTTATGTTTTTGAAGCACATCTCTCTTCTCTCCCTCATTCTACACGTCAACTCTCTTCTCTCCTTCTTGGTGGCCGTCCACCAAACACTAGAGTAGAGAAGCCACCGTCGCTTCGTCACCGCACCACCGCTTCGACGTTCTTTAGTTCTCCATCTTCTTTGGAGTGCTACGCTCGCAAAGAAGGCGTTCGATCTCGAACAACGAGATCAGGAGTTCACCTTGCTTGGATCAACTCGTTGGATTGTGAGGATCATGCGACTCATCCCCGCGCTCGCAAGCATCTTCTCCGACGATCGGACTTGAGACAGGAGATCTCTTTTCGTAGAGACTCGGTCAACCACGTCTCAAGAGGTATTCCATTATACTTGTTATGGTTCTAGATAAAATGATCCGATAATCATTCTTGGATCATGTGGTTTCATCGCATGAAAAATTTTCAAATTCTGCTGCATAGAACAACTAGTTCGACTAGTCGTTCTTCGTCGTATTCGATACGACACACATGCTTATGTGATGCGCTTGAGGATTATTCCATATCCTTAAAGTGGTATTAGAGCATTAGGTTGAAGGTTTTGGATACGATTCGCAAACCTTGGACGACTTGGGTTCGTTAAGGTCGCGAAAATTTTTGTCGCATTTGATTTTCGCACATCAGTTTAGTGAATAAATTCGGACCTGTTTAAAATGTTTAAACATGAATTAATCACTTGGATATTGTTTCCCATTAAATAAGGAAATCATAGGATCTGAATTTACGTAATCTGGATTCCGTTTGCTTGAGATATAGTCGTTTTAATGAACATGTATTCACTGTTGCGGGAACTGCGAATCTTAACATGATTAATGAGTTAATTACTGTTTTGATCCGCCTAGAAATGCATGAAATATCACTTAGATTTTGTCATAAATTAAATTATCAATCTTTGAAAATTGATTTTGTCTAATTTGGATTTAAATTGATTGAGATATGTCAATTTTAATAAGTAGGGGTCACTGCTGAAATTACATTCCTAATCAAGAACCATGTGATTGTCAATTAGTGAAATTAATTGTTAATTTCATGAAATAATTATGTAAAATATTTCAGAAATATTTAGTTATGATTATTTTCTTAATTGACTTGGCCTCAACCAATAAATTGATTAGATTTGATCTAGATCATAATTGGAAACTCAATCAACAAACAACTTCCTTGAATAGGATTGGGAATTTGTCTAGCAAATTTCCTTATAATAAAAAATGTTTTGATTATTATTATATAGTATAATTTCGGTTGAAGAACCGATGATCATCTCAAGTACATATTGATCTATTTGGCATATCCTTTCCTGAGATGGATATGGTGTCTAGTCGGGAAGCATTGGGGTAGCAGGTCGCACCGGTTGCGGTCCGTCCCACTTTCGTTGGTACTGACCATGACAGCGAGTAGGGACTCGATAATGCCGAAGAAATCAAGATGTATTTTTCTAATTATTAAAATTCGAAATAATACATACTTTGAGATAATACCATATATGTATTCAAGTAAAAACAATCAAGTTTGTTGATTGAATTGGATTGAAAATTAATTTAATGTGATTAAGTTAATTATATCCAATTAAAAACACTCTGTTATGAATAGATGTGTATTTCTCTTGGAAGAATTAATTATATGAATATGATTCATAATAATTAATTAAAATTTTAATAAGAGGTGGAGGATCACATAAGTGACATCCATGGTCTCTCATCAAGGCGAAGGGTTTCCGTCACCAGGGATTGCATATAAGAGACGCATGTACGAAGTGACAGCTCCTATATGCAAGCGCATCTGGATCGGGCTCTTTGCTTCTCAAAAGAGTTAGGCCGTATGCGCAGTGACCCCAATATCGGATCCTCATATTGTTGGGGCAATATTGGATTGCGCATAGCGAGTACTAATCCTGTTGATGATTGGTTCAATTAACGACGGGTCAACATCACCTTAGGGGTGGTGGGCTCGGGTGTTAAAGACCAAATTGGGAATGCAAGTTGGACTTGCAAGGCAGAATATGTTCCCGCTTCTTTTTATCGGAGTTGCAGATTCTCATATTATTGGGATGTAACAAAGATAAGGAAGGAGGTCCAAAATCTTGCTTGAGATATAATGGTAAGTATATCTCTTACATTGAAAGTGATCAAGGGAATGAACTTTCAGTGTTGATAAGGCAAGACAACTTTGATATAAAAATTCCTAAATCAAAGAAAAATGTGTGTATATATATTTATGCAAATTTCTTATTTCAGATAAATTTTCATTAAACCCACTCAATACTATACTCAATAATAATCATTAAAATATCATGGATTGGATCCATGATTAAGATATTGTACTTGGAGTTGGACACATATGGTGTGTGGTTGCAATGTACAAGTTTCCTCATAATAATGAGTGACAATTAAATAGACAATAGGACTACAACCCTAGGGAGTGTATGTCTCTATAATCTTGATCCCTCATTGAATGTACTTCGGAAGTGACATGTCAATGATGATCGTAATTGTCAAATAATCCTTATAAAACTAAGAGGATGTTCTCGCATACATATGTGCTCTTGACATTTAATCACGAATGGCATGGTTCTCTGCATCATGCAGAATGGTGGCTCTATAAGAGATAATGTATTCAAATCGTTTGAGTACATGCATGAACCTAAGTCTTTAAGAGTTAAGATGTATGTATATATGATGAGTGTCATCAATCTACTGTCTATACTCTAGTCATGCATGAAACTTCGGAATATTCATATTGTATAAATTGAATGAAGCATGTATAAATGTTGAAATGCTCTTATATTGAAATATTTTGAATTTAGCATAAGAGATACTTCGTCTCAAGCAATAGTTGTTTACAGATAAAGGGAGTGCAGTGGAAGCATGGGTTGGACCCAAGTAAGAAGGAAAGTCGAAGAGTTGACTGTACTTCTGTGACTTCCATATGACATCCAAAGACTTGGATGAATACCAATACCGCAATAAGTTGATGTGTTGATAGTATGACTATCAAATCTATCTAGAATCCTTAGAGAAGGAATCGAATAGTACATCGGAATAATCTGCATATAATCATTGAAACTGGCTTACTTATTTGACAAGATAAAGTCTAATAATTGTGTCTCAATCTTCTAATGACACTTGCTAGTTGCATATGTATTAGAAGATTAGAAACTTCATCTTATAGGTTTAGTAGTCATCCACATGGATATTGATGCAATTGTTGCAACAATATCTATTGGATTGATAGACTTCATAATTTCAATGGGAGAGCCCTTAGTCTTAGAGAAAATCTTTATGACCTAGAAATTAGAATACACTCATTGTTTATTTCTAAATGTTGGAAATAAACGTGAATTTTGTAATACACCTATCATAAGGAGTTATGATGGAGATATTTTAGATAGTAATCTAAAATCTTGTGGACTCTACTAAATTAGAAAAATTAATGAATTATTCATTAACATTTCTAATATTGAAATTAAACCTTAAAAGATCAATAGGAGAATGAAGATCATTTGATGATGATATGGCATCAAGCCTTGGACATTTGTCTGTTGATGTGATCAATAGATTAGTGAGAGACGAAACTTTAGATTGTCTAAAAGGTTCAAATCTTACATACTTGTGAATATTGTATTCAAAAGTAAAAATATCCAATACACCCTTCCTTAGAATGGTGTAAGTTGTCAAGGTATTCAAGATCTCATGCATATTGATGTATGTGAATCATCTATATCAGAATAAACATTATGGATATGTGATATCTATTAATGATTATTTGTGATATGAGATTTCTTCTCTTCACTTAGAAAACTTTGAAATGTTCAAAGATTTCACAATTTTGGTTTAGAACCAAAGTTTGAAGCAAGATTAAATGAATTTTTGATCTAGTCTAGGTAGTCAGTACCTATTAGATAAATTCATGGAATACCTTATAGAGATATGAATGTCATTTCTATCTCAATCCTCCTAATGTACCTAAACTCAAGAGAGTTGTGGGGAGATACAATTGGATCATGTATGACATGATTTGATCAATGATGAATTTTAGCATAATTACCTATTAGTTTCCAGGTATATATGTAGTAGAGACTACAATATATCCCTAATAAGATTCCATGCAAGCAAGCTGGAACTTAGCACTTGAGAATGCTACTTCATTAGGAAAATAAAGGATGGTATTGGATACCTACTTTATCACCTTGAGATTCTTAAAAGATTTCATATCTGAGAATGTGATTCTTAGATGATGAGACTCTTGAGAATCAAGATGAAAATGAAGTAAAGGAACTCATTTAGTCTTGAGAAGATAATGAGGCTCCTAAAATTGGAAACTAAAAGGATAATTAAAGATGAAACACTAATACCTATTCAAATAAGTTTGAAGATGGATTACATGTGTCAGTTGAATCTAACAATGATCTGACTTCATGTGATAAAGCTTCTGAAGATCATAGCATGGAAAGATGGATGTTAGTAATAAAATCTAAAGTAGACTTCATATACAAGTGTTGTATATGGACCCTCAAGGATCTACCTATATGGGTAAGACCCATTAAGGTGTAAATGGATCTTTAAGAGAAGAAGGAAACCTGATGAAAAGGTAGAGACCTTCAAAGCTCGGTTCATGGCCATGAGCTGCACATCAAAGAGAAGACATCGCTTGCGATGAGACTTACTCTCAAGTGACCTTGCTTTAACCCATGAGAATATTGCTAACCATAGATACACAACTTGACTATGACATTTTCATAATGTGGAGTCAAGATTGCATTCCTCTATGAATACCTCTCTGAGGATATTCACATGAAGTAGCCCCAAGGCTTCATAGTTGAGGAAAGAAAGGTGTGCAAGCTAGAGAACTCCATCTATGGACTTAAATATGCTTCTTATAGTTGGAATATTGGATTTGATGAAATCATAATGTTATAGTTTCAGATAGAATCTTGATAAACCATGTGAAGCTTAGTGGGAGTGCCATTTTGTTCATCGTGCTAAATGTAGATATCCTAATCATTTGGAATGATCTAAGGATGATAATAATAAGTGTTTTATAATCTGGTTGTTCCATACCTCGAGATATGATCTCAAGGATACCTCTTAAATCTTTGTTCTGAAGTTGTTCAGAAGCAAAGAAAATAGGATATTGGGACAGTCACATTAATGGTATACCTTGGACATTTCCATGGAAAATTCCAATAAAGGATTCTTTCCCTCAAGATATGGTACTGACCTATCTAAAGGAATAGAACCTCAAAGAGTTGAGGATGTGAATGCTAAAACTGCTTGCCCTTGTGCATCAGTTTCAAGAATCCGGGTGTATGCTAGATGTGTACAAAAGCCAGATGTCTGCCATGCAGTGGTAGTAGTAAACGGTTACTGATCCCACTATGATGATTAAACACTTGATTGCAGTAATAACAATATCTTCAAAGATGACGAAACTTAGAGATAGTGATCTCAAAGTCTTATCTTCAAAAGTTTAAGACCTTGTAGATAGTAATCTATAAGGGTCTTAACTGTAGATACCTTGGGAGAAAGAGATCTCTAGGAATAAAGGTATTCTGATAAGGATTATGGGCATACTGGTTATAATAATTATCGAGCTATAGTGTCAAGGACACTATAACAAAATTGAGTATTGGTTGCATAAGATGCAACATTCGCATTGGATGTGAGCACTATTACTAGGGGATATGCAAGTGTCGTAAAAGGACTTGGCGCAGTCTCTTGGGAACAGAATGACTGATCAGCTTACCTATCTATTTTTTAAATAGCCTATGATAGTCACATGAGTGTGGGTTTAAATGACTAGTTCCATTAATGGCTCTTTGGGATAGTGGGAGATTGTTGGACATGCGAGCCCACGGCGAGCCATTATGCAATAAATGTTATTGTGAATATCATTCCCTAATCTGAAATGAAGAATAAATAATTTGCATAATAGGTACCTTAGTACAATTAGGGTTATGTATCATAGCCATCTTAATGATCATACAGATGTTGATTCAATTATTGAATCATAGAGGCTGGTGCTTGGATGAATATCTAAAGAGTTAGATTGAGGGACTCATCAAGCACTGTCAAATGATTGTTGAGAGATGATCTCCAGCCTGAGTAGGAGATGGCAATCCTTTCTCATTTAGACTGATATCTAATCAAACTCTTGATGCAGGTCCTCTGCATAGGAATAGAGATTCAGAGGTGTCAAATTAGTTAGGTCAAAGAGTTGACTTAACGAGATCGAGATAACCAAAGTTCTATAATGTAAGATGTCATGATATAGGCACGCATCCTCTGACCGGAGACAGATGTGTTACTATATGTTTGAGTATGTACATTTGGCAGACCAATAGGTTGATGACCTAATCAATGTCTATACACCGGCGCGCTGGTGTGCATATAAGGGCATATGAGTAATACGATCTCTCAAAGGGATCATACAGGTTCATTGCTGAACCGGAAGACATGAGCTCACTGAAGAGATATTTGGGAGAACCAAATTCCGTGCACAGTCGTCTCGCTTTGGAAGCTTGACTGAATTTGTAGGTTTGATATATGTTTTTGGAAAGTATATGATTGATGAGGTGCTAAAAATCGAGTTTCGCGGCTTTCTCTTTATCTGAAGGAGAAAGTAAGTTGTCGGTTGTAGCCGAAAGCTGCGAAACAAAAAATTCGATTCTTAAACCTATCAAACAAATTACGGTTTTCTGTCAGAAAACCTTTTACTAATATTTAACCAGGCAAGTGTTCCTGGGTCGAACTCAAGGAGGCAGAATAAATTCCCTAGATTTTCCTCTTCGTAATCTTATTTTAATTCTTCTCTAAGTCAAAACGCTTCTTTTTATTGATTTTTATTTTTGCGAATTTTTATTTGATTTTCTTCTTTTCAAATTTTTATTTAATTTTCAAAAGGGATATTTTTCAAAAGATTTACGTATTATATAATAGGTGGATAATATGTAGGTGATACTATATAATAGGGTGAACGAGGTTCGAGCCGCGAACTCGAACTACACAAGAAAGCAAAACAAAACGAGGCGGTTTTCGATGAAATCAAATCACGTAGAAAACTCGTCAAAAAGCTGCGAAAATTTTATATTAGGTAGCTGGGGTAGTTTTGTAACTACTCTCAAGAAATCGTCAAAATCCGAGGTCACAAGAACAAGAAACAGCCCCTACAGCCCAGGGGCATAAGCGTAAGAAAAATTATTAAAAATGTTTGCAAAATGGTCCTGGAGGACTGTTCTGAAGAAAAAGTACAAGAATCTTTACATTTAGGTCCCTGCGGAGGGACCTAAATGCAATTATGCAAAAGTCTGGAGGCGGGATGAGATTCTGAAGACTTCGATGGACTTATGATGCAATTTTCCCACCGTTTCGGCTTGAACGGCTGAGATTAGAACGTCTGGGCGCGATCTGACGCTCCTGATGCGGCCACGTGTCGCAAGACTGTAAGTCGGGCGTTCTTGAGGTTGTTGCAGTCCTGGCGATGAGCCTCTCTTCTCCGAATTACGCCGGCCGACGGGCGGTGAATTTGGCGCTCCGGCGGGGCCAGAGGGGTGGCTCCTCCACCCCTCGAGCTCGCCCGCGGTAGGGTTGGTGGCGGCGACGCTCCGAGTGGCGGTTGCAAGTCGAGGAAGATGGTGTCTTCAGCTCACTGGTGGTTGATCAGTCACGGCACCCCATCTTTGAGGTGACTTTTGATGGAGGTTGTTAGCTTCCAGTGGCTAAGAAATGATTCGCGATGAAGAAGGACCTGCAATGAACCAGGATATATGCTCGATCCAAGTAGAATCGGCCGAGGGATTACAATTATCAAGCTCGAAAGTTGAGAAAAAATGTTAAGTTTCCAGCGAAACTCCAGAATGCATGAAGAAGACGATGGTTTGATGATTGATTTGAAACGAATGTAAGTCGATTCGAAAGGAGTTTATGAATAGGCGTCTAAGCTGAGTGATTAAGCTAATGAAATCACAGGTTAACGTCGCTAATCGACTCCTGGAGATGGATCAGTTCTGGCGGGCCATCTTTGGAATTGAAATTGGCTAGCGATTGATGATCTCCAGGTCTTGGCGTCGTCTCGTGGTGAAAATGGATCTGCAAACAAGAGATGTATGTGCTCGATTCGTGTCGAATCGGCCAACAAATTAAGATCACAAACCCCAAAGTTGTTCAAAATGCTTAAATTTCTAGCCAAACTCCAGAATGCATGAAGAAGATGAAGAAACGATGACCGAATTGGAGTGAATTTGAAGTGAATCGAATGGGATTTCGATATTGCGTGAAAGCTCAGTGATTAGGCTATCTAACTACACGATTAACCATGCTAATCATGGCACGAAAATCGAGAAACAAAATCGCAAAAAATGAAGGAAAAGGTCTGGGAGTTTCAAGGTGTATTACCTGGAAAACTTGCTCGACGGTCGACCTTCGGGCCGGAGCTGGACGCGCGATGGCGGCGATGCAAGGCGGTGCTTGGCCTTGGAACTTCCTCCGTCGACTCCTCTTCCTCGCGGACTACGCCTTGGTGCTGTCACCACTGTGGGTTGGCCGGATTCAAGCTAGGAAGGTGGGGGGTCGGTAGTCTGGAGCTGGGGCTTCAGGCAGTTGGGAAAGTTGTTGGATATGGCGTCTTGGAGGGCCTTATATAGACGGTTGGCGTGGGCTCCAAGTTGAATCGAAGGGTAGGCGATGGAGAGGGTAGTTGGGGGAAGAAGACGGAGGGTTTAGATCGGCTGGAAGCTTCTGGATGCGCGCGGGATAAAGGGACGAAGTCGGCCGGTTGAACAACTCCGGCTGAACAACTTCTTGGAGAAGATGACTCCAGGTGCTGACACTTGTCAGCACCTGGTTTGTCCAGGCTTTAAATTGCTTATAAATTAAATATAAATTAGTAAATTACATTATTTTAAATAGGTATAAATACAAGAAAGTTAAATAAATTAATTTTCTAAATTATGGTATAAATACTTTTAATAAATAATAAATATTATTTAAAATATAAATATTTTATTAATAAATATGTATTTATAAATAGGTTTTAGATTTTTAATTTAATAAATAAATAAGTAAAAATTAATTTTATATTTTCTTAATTATTAGGGTATTAAATAGGACTTGTACAATTTTTATAGATTTTTATGAATTAATTTACATATTTTAATAAATAGAGTTAATATTTATATATGTCATTTATACCTAAGTTTTGGGATTTTTGATTTTATTAAAATAATAAATAGTCTCCAAAAATTATGAAATAATTTATGGTGAAACTACAAGATCATGAAATAATTTAAAAATTATAAAATTAAGAAAATGATAAATAATGTGTGTTACATAAAATAAATAGCCCAGAAACCCCTTTGTCTTTTGGTCCCAAAACCGACTTTTTGCAAACGGACTCTGAATTCGATGAAACAACCTTTATTAATTAGATAATATTATTTTATGAACTTTAAAGGTGTAGAGTGAAATTGGAGTTCGTATGAGGAAGTTATGATGTTCGGAAGTTGAGATTTTGACAATTTGTAGGCTGGGTTTCTTGGCATATATACAGGGTAATATTTTTGACTTATTTTTATATTTTTATTTACATTTTTAGAAATAATTAGGAGAAAGATTTGGTGAAAAATATGTTAATATGAAATAATTAAAATTCTTTGAAGTTTGTATTTATTTTATAAATAGTGAAAGGTGTATATACATGTGTTAGATTATTTTTCTTTGGTTTTCTTTCCTTATCTCCCCCTACTTATTGGTTTGTCGACCAATCCATGCTGACTTGGTCTCGGGGGTTGGGCTATAAATATATCTTACAGCTATATTTATCTTTAAGTCATATTGTATATATATACATATATTTAATCTGCCTTTTTCTTTCTTTTTCTGGTTCTTTATTTATTTACATGAATTTAGTGGTTAAAAGTGAATATTTACACATGAATGGTGTTTTGTTAAAAGATGAGGATTAGCGGATATTTACATGTATTTGTTAAGGGTTTTAAGACAAAATGCGACAGAAAAGTTAATGAATCATGGATTCATCAACCCCCTATACTTAAACTTTGCTAGTCCCTTAGCAAACACTTATTTTGAAAAAGTAAGTGTAAAAGAAAAAAAGTTAGAATGAATTTGTTTTCCTAAACCAATTCATGAGAATAGATAAAGGACAGAGCTCGATCAGGCCTGAAACAAGCATTTTGTCGGAACCTGAACTAGAATTAGGATTTTATCCTCAACAGTCTTTAAGTTCCATAATCCTTACTCAAGATCACTTCATCGGCTAATTCAGACTCACTTATTCATATCGCAAACTCTATCATCATTGAAGTCAACTTGTACAGTGTGTGAATTAATTTAGCTCTTCCTGCTTAGAGAACCGGAGAAACCGTCAATCCTGGCTATACACTCCTATGGCTTCCTCATCCTGCTACTCTTTCCTCGGGGAGGGAGGTATTCCCTTCTGAGTTCAGTTCTGCTATGTCCACAATCGAATATGGGGAGAAGTTAGAAGAATGAGAAAAGAAGTGGAGTGCGACCAGTGTAGACGCATCTCCTTGTGAAGCCCAACCGGTGTAGCTAAGTCTCCACTAAGATGTGCAGGCATATTTGGTGGAAGCTTTGACCAGTTTGGTCTTATTTGGTGGCTTCTGCTTTGCTTTGACTTTGTAATTTGCTTGCACTGCATTCATCTTTTGTGCCTCGACGGATATAGAATCTTTTTAGTCCGTCCATTTTTTGAGGTCTTAGAAAAATTGTGTCAGCAGATCCTTCCCTCATCCGAAGCAACTATCGCAACCCCAATCTCTCCCGTCTTTAGATGTCAATGCCGCAAAGATAAGGATAGGAACGCACTACCAAGGTGTACTGCCCTTCAGAACTCCATGCAAGTCGAGCTAAGTGCAGAGTGCATGTGTTCAAGGTTGGTTCACTGGTGTAGAGTTGTATGGATGACTCCAAATGGTCTACTTAAGCTCAGATGACTTGATTTCCCGAATATGGTCTTACGGAACCCAAAGATTTAAGTCATCAGACCTGAAGAGTCTAAATTCCAGTTCCTAATCAGGCTCCTTACAATGAGAGTTAAAGGCCGTAATCAAGCTCCATCCTTTAGACTAGGCTCAGTCCTTAGTCCCAGAAATCAAGCTTATTCTGAAAAATGCGAATGCAAATGCAACCATGTTTTTGTGAAGTATATTTTCTGAATTTTACTCATTTTTATGGATTTTAAGGATTTTGTAATTTTTTACGAATTTTAGGACTTGTATTTTTTATGGATTTTTATGATTTTTATAAACAAGGTTTATTCACAAATTTTACAAGATAGATTTTATTTAAGTTAAGTGTCTAATGTATTTTACAAATTTTATCTACAAAGTATTTTACAAAGGTTGAATGGTTTTTATACATGTTTTAATAAATAAGATATTAAATAAGTATAATACAAATTTTAAGTACAAATTTTAATTACAAATTTTAAGCCTGTTTTTACTTATTTACCAAAATGTTATAAATAAGAGAGTGGATTTTAAATTAACCCGTACCCACTTTTTATGGATTTTATAGATATAGAAAATACATAAAAGTACGAGTTATGGCCGAAAGTATATATACAATATATACGCACCCCCCTATACTTAGCTTGAGCTATGTCCTCATAGCGTCAAAAGAGAAAAAGGAGGACATAACTCGTGCTAAGTAAAAGTGGGTGAACAAGGGATAGAAACCACAAGTCAGTCAACCCCCCCCCATACTTACGATCAGGTCATCGTAAGTATCACGGGAGAGCAAAAACGGGATGACTGAATGAAATGGATAAATAACGAAAATTCAAAAGGAAAGAATACGAAATCATCGAAATCACTCGGTCCCCCCCTCCCTATACTTAGGATAAGGCATCCTAAGTATAGAAAAGAATGTAGCCAAAAATTGGGGATCAGTGATTCGTGAAAAAGAATGGCTATACAAAAGAATCAGTACAAAAAAAATAAAACGTAAATCAGCGGGAAATCGGTCCCCCCTATACTTAGGATCTGGTATCCTAAGCATAGAAGACGAGCAAAAACGGGGACGATTGTGGTCTACGAAGAATATACAAGTGTTGTGAATCTCCATAATGGCTCAAAAGAATTTGTACAGGAAGAAGTGAAGGAATGATCATGATTCCTGTACAAAGTAGATCACTTCAGTACGGGCCAGATGATCAGTAGTCTCTACGAAGTGCTTCAGCATCTGCTCGTTGACTATGAACGGTTCTACACCAGGTGACACATCTGATATCGCAATACTGCCATTGTCGTGCACCGTTCTGACTATGTACGGTCCTTCCCACTTGCTTTTCAGTTTGCCGGGAAAAATTCTCAACCTTGCATTGAACAACCAGACTTTCTGCCCACGGACAAAGCTCGTGTGCCTAATATGTCTGCCATGCCATTTCTTCACTTTGTCCTTATAGATAAGTGTGTTCTCGTATGCTTGATTGCAAATTTCTACCAGCTCATTTAGATCTATCTTTCTCTTGGCTCCTGCTTTCTGCATATCCATCAATATCTCTCGAATTGCCCACTCAGATTTGTGGATGATCTCTACGGGCAAGTGGCACGGCTTTCCATAAACTAGCCTGAATGGTGAAGTGCCTAAGGGAGTCTTATATGCAGTACGATATGCCCAAAGAACTTGGTCTAGAAGAAGTGACCAGTTCTTCCTATCAGGTCGTACTAACTTCTGGAGAATTGATTTCACCTCCCTATTCGAGACTTCGGCCATGCCATTCGTCTGCAGGTGGTAAGGAGAAGCTACTCTGTGATCAATGATGTACTGTTTCACTAGCTTCTTCACTTCCTTATTAATGAAATGGCTACCCCCATCAGAGATAAGAATACGAGGGATCCCGAACCGCGAAATGATGTGTTCCCTTAGGAACTTGCAAACGGTCTTACTGTCTGTGGTTCGTGCGGGTATAGCCTCCACCCATCTGCTAACATAGTCTATAGCGAGAAGGATGTACTCAAAGCCGCTGCTAGAAGGGAACGGTCCCATAAAATCTATGCCCCATGCGTCAAAGATCTCGCAGATAATGACTGGTCGCATCGGCATTGCATCTCTGGCACTGACTGTCCCTACAGCTTTCTGACAATCTGGACAACTCTTCACGAATGTGCAAGCATCTCTGGTAAGAGTCGGCCACCATAATCCGCTCTGTAGTACCTTCTGCGTTGTCCTCTTCCCTGAATGATGTCCTCCTGATTCTAGAGAATGACACAAAGTGAGGACACTATTATATTCCTCCTGAGGAATACATCTCCTGTAAACGCAATCCGGTCCTTCGCGAAAAAGAATCGGATCCTCCCAATGGTAGTATCGTGCCTCGGAAACTAGTTTCTCAACTCTGTTCTTCGGCCAACCCTGAGGACTTTTCTGTGTGACCAGAAAGTTCACTATGTCTGCATACCATGGAAGTTCTGTAACCGCAAAGATGCTCTCGTCAGGGAATCTCTCTGCAATCTCTGGCGTGTACTCATCTGAAGGCTGATCTGTCTGTAATCGGGAGAGGTGATCAGCTACCACGTTCTTTACTCCAGGTTTATCCTTGATATCCAAATCGAATTCCTGAAGTAAGAGAATCCATCTAAGAAGGCGTGCCTTGGCATCCTTCTTTTCCATTAAAAATCTGATAGCTGAGTGATCGGTGTAAACTGTAATTTTCGAGCCAAGCAGATACAATCGAAACTTGTCTAGTGCAAACACTACTGCCAACATCTCCTTTTCTGTCACTGTGTAATTTCTCTGAGCATCATCTAAGGTCTTGCTGGCATAGTGAATAGCTATGGGAAGTCCATTCCTCCTCTGCCCTAATACAGCCCCGACCGCAAAATCTGATGCATCCGTCATGATCTCGAAGGGTAGAGACCAATCGGGCGGCTGTAGGACAGGAGCACTGATTATCTTTTCCTTTAATGTGAGAAAGGCATGAAGACATTTGTCATTTAAAACGAACTCGATGTCTTTGCCTAGCAATTCAGTTAACGGTCGGGCAATCTTGGAGAAATCTTGAATAAACTGTCGATAAAAGCCGATGTGCCCCAGAAATGACCGTAACTGTTTGATGTTGGATGGTGGCTCGAGTTTCTTGATGACGTCCACCTTGGCAGGGTCAACTTCCATGCCTCGCTGGGAGATGACGTGCCCCAACACGATCCCGTGTGTAACCATAAAATGGCTCTTTTCCCAGGACAGAACGAGATCTACCTCACAACACTTTTTCAGAACCTAGTCTAGGTGCGCTAAACAATCGTCAAAGGACTCACCATAGACCGAAAAATCATCCATAAAAACCTCTAGAAAATCACCGACCATGTCCGCAAAAATAGCAAGCATGCACCTCTGGAAGGTCGCGGGAGCGTTGCACAATCCAAAGGGCATCCGTCTAAAGGCATACGTGCCAAACGGACAAGTGAAGGTGGTTTTCTCCTGGTCTTCAGGAGCAATTGATACCTGGTTGTATTCGGAGTAACCGTCAAGGAAACAGAAGTACCCCTTCCCTGCCAACCGTTCTATGACCTGGTCTATGAAAGGCAAAGGGAAGTGGTCCTTCTTCGTCGCGGTGTTCAACTTTCTGTAATCAACACATACTCTCCACGACGTGGTTACTCTCTTTGGAATCTCCTCTCCGTTCTCGTTTTTCACCATCTGAATTCCCGACTTCTTCGGGACAACATGTAATGGGCTAACCCATTCGGAGTTGGAGATAGGATAAATGAACCCTGCGTCGCACCATTTCGTAATCTCTTTCTTGACAACTTCTCGTAAAACCGGATTCAGCCTACGCTGAAACTCTCTGGAGGGTTTGCTGTCATGATTGAGATAGATATGATGTGAACACAAAGCAGGATTAATCCCGCGGAGATCGGATACAGTCCACCCAATGGCCTTGTGGTTTCTTTCTAGAATCTCCATCAAACAAGATTCTTGATCGTCGGTCAAAGTGGAGCTGATGATGACCGGAAACTGTTGATGTGGACCCGCAAGGAAAGCATATTTCATGTTTGGTGGCAAAGTCTTAAGTTCTGGCAAGGTAGTATCTGGATCTGCCGAAACATCCTCTGTATGTGTATGGGGATCTGTGTCTGTAGGTGATGTGTCTGCATTCTGATTATCCACCATCTATATGTGCTCTAGAGTCGGACTACAGAAGATGTTCAAGACATCATCCGACCCCTCAGAATGATCAGAAGAAAATAAGTCAGCAAGATAAAATTCTGATTCATCTGAGATGGAGGAATTGTGTAGAGTCTCTGAATCTGAAAGATCTGCATTAATTTCATCAAAAGTCTGATCCCTTTGCTCATCATCATTCAAACTGAAATATAAAGTCCCATCGGAAGAATTACCTCCTAAAGTCTCGGACCCGTCCTCTGTCAAACATTCTTGGGTCTCTACCTGATATCTTTCGAGGTCGTCAAGGCGAACCTCATCCATGTAATCGCAGGAGGCTAAAGAGCTCAGAAAATCTGAAGATGCATCACTGGAAGTGTTTGATTCTCTCTCCATCTCTATATGTACCTTTTCGCCCTCGGCGCAAAAAGATACCTTCCCTGTATCATAATCGAATAGAGCCTTTGCGGTCTCTAGAAAAGGTCTGGGAGTTTCAAGGTGTATTACCTGGAAAACTTGCTCGACGGTCGACCTTCGGGCCGGAGCTGGACGCGCGATGGCGGCGATGCAAGGCGGTGCTTGGCCTTGGAACTTCCTCCGTCGACTCCTCTTCCTCGCGGACTACGCCTTGGTGCTGTCACCACCGTGGGGTGGCCGGATTCAAGCTAGGAAGGTGGGGGGTCGGTAATCTGGAGCTGGGGCTTCAGGCAGTTGGGAAAGTTGTTGGATATGGCATCTTGGAGGGCCTTATATAGACGGTTGGCGTGGGCTCCAAGTTGAATCGAAGGGTAGGCGATGGAGAGGGTAGTTAGGGGAAGAAGACGGAGGGTTCAGATCGGCTGGAAGCTTCTGGATGCACGCGGGATAAAGGGATGAAGTCGGCCGATTGAACAACTCCGGCTGAACAACTTCTTGGAGAAGATGACTCCAGGTGCTGACACGTGTCAGCACCTAGTTTGTCCAGAGCTTTAAATTGCTTATAAATTAAATATAAATTAGTAAATTACGTTATTTTAAATAGGTATAAATACAAGAAAGTTAAATAAATTAATTTTCTAAATTATGGTTCAAATACTTTTAATAAATAATAAATATTATTTAAAATATAAATATTTTATTAATAAATATGTCTTTATAAATAGGTTTTAGATTTTTAATTTAATAAATAAATAAGTAAAAATTAATTTTATATTTTCTTAATTATTAGGGTATTAAATAGGACTTGTACGAATTTTTATAGATTTTTATGAATTAATTTACATATTTTAATAAATAGAGTAAATATTTATATAGGTCATTTATACCTATGTTTTGGGATTTTTGATTTTATTAAAATAATAAATAGTCTCCAAAAATTATGAAATAATTTATGGTGAAACTACAAGATCATGAAATAATTTAAAAATTATAAAATTAAGAAAATGATAAATAATGTGTGTTACATAAAATAAATAGCCCAGAAACCCCTTTGTCTTTTGGTCCCAAAACCGACTTTTTGCAAAACGGACTCCGAATTCGATGAAACCACCTTTATTAATTAGATAATATTATTTTATAAACTTTAAAGGTGAGTAGAGTGAAATTGGAGTTCGTATGAGGAAGTTATGATGTTCGAAAGTTGAGATTTTGATAATTTGTAGGCTGGGTTTCTTGGCATATATACAGGGTAATATTTTTGACTTATTTTTATATTTTTATTTACATTTTTAAAAATAATTAGGAGAAAGATTTGGTGAAAAATATGTTAATATGAAATAATTAAAATTCTTTGAAGTTTGTATTTATTTTATAAATAGTGAAAGGTGTATATACATGTGTTAGATTATTTTTCTTTGGTTTTCTTTCCTTATCTCCCCCTACTTATTGGTTTGTCGACCAATCCATGCTGACTTGGTCTTGGGGGTTGGGCTATAAATATATCTTACAGCTATATTTATCTTTAAGTCATATTGTATATATATACATATATTCAATCTGCCTTTTTCTTTCTTTTTCTGGTTCTTTATTTATTTACATGAATTTAGTGGTTAAAAGTGAATATTTACACATGAATGGTGTTTTGTTAAAAGATGAGGATTAGTGGGTATTTACATGTATTTGTTAAGGGTTTTAAGACAAAATGCGACAGAAAAGTTAATGAATCATGGATTCATCAATGATCAACACCTGGGTATGATATATTCTTTTGGAAAGCATATGATCGATACCGACTCCCAATAATCGAATGAGAAACTTAAGGATGAAAACTCTGAAGTAGACAGTGTAAAATTGATCTTATACTTCAAGTTTATTCTAGGTCTTCCAGTATGCAGGATGTACAGGTGTTAGGAACACCTCAGGGTGATGTGATCATAAATGGTTGTATAAACATGACGCTTCCATTCCTAGGGAGTGATGAAACGGGTCTGTATTTTAGTGATTCCTCTCAGTAGAGAAGTAATCTGATCTTAGTCCAAATGTTGGACATTGATCAATGTGATTCAGATGCAATGAGAAGATTAGATTTGCGGTCTTGATTTAATCAAGCATCTATGGGAGGCTCGAGATCTGGATTTGAGATGTGATCTCAATATCCAAGTCACTATACGTGGAACAATACAATCGCCATGTCCTTATCTCCAAGTATCTGCGGAGAAATCGCATTATTCTTGAAAGTGTTCAAGAATAATTCCATAGTTGAATTATATCTAAGCATTGAGAAATTGATAATTAAATGTGATTTAATTATATTGATGTATGTGGAAATTATCCAATATAATTAAAAGTGATTTAATTATTGTGGATAAGAATAATGTGGATAGCAATATCCAATTATTCATAATATATTATAAATGTGATTTATAATGTATTAGAGAGAGATATAATTATAATTTATATTTGTTAATTAATTATTGATGTGTATTGGATACACATTGTGTAATTAATTGAAAATATAAATTATATTTTGTTTTGGGTTGTGAATGTGATTCCCAAATTTCTAATGCAAGATTGCAATATTCTCAAAATTAATTGTGAATTATTTTTAAAGAATAAATCACAACAAAAGTTGTTGGAAATTATGGGAGAATCTCATGGAGATATGCAATCTCATGAGATTGCATGAGATTGCCTCCACCATGAGGACATGGTGGACGGCCACCAATTCCCACAAGGAAATTGGTAGCCGTCCTACCTATTCCTTATGGGGAGCAATCTCCATGCTAATCTCTCCATAATTGTATGATTTAATTTGTAATTGAATAGTATTTGATTTATCAAATATATTTGATCTAAATTAAGTTATTAGTTGTTGGCTTTTACCAACAACAATCTTGACCATTGGATTAAACATAAATCAATCTCATCCATTGATTTTATGTGTCCCATGTATTGAGATCCATGGATCCCAAACCCTATAAATAGAGAGCCATACCATGCTCTCTAAGGTTATGTTTTTGAAGCACATCACTCTTCTCTCCCTCATTCTACACGTCAACTCTCTTCTCTCCTTCTTGGTGGTCGTCCACCAAACACTAGAGGAGAGAAGCCGTTGTCGCTTCACCACCGCACCGTCGCTTCGACGTTCTTCAGTTCTCCCTCTTCTTTGGAGTGCTACACTCTCGAAGAAGGCGTTCGATCTCGAACAATGAGATCAGGAGTTCATCGTGCTTGGATCAACTTGTTGGATTGCGAGGATCACGCGACTCATCCTCGCGCTCACAAGTGTCTTCTCCGACGATCGGACTTGAGACAGGAGGTCTCTTTTCATAGAGACTCGATCAACCACGCCTCAAGAGGTATTCCTTTATACTTGTTGTGGTTCTAGATGAAACGATTCGAGAATTGTTCTTCGATCTTGTGGTTTCATCGCATGAAAAATTTTTAAATTCTGTTGCATAGAACAACTAGTTCGACTAGTCATTCTTCGTCGTATTCGATACGACGCTCACGCTTCCGTGATGCGCTTGACGATTATTCCATATTCCTCAACCCGGAGGGTTCATGGGGTAAAAGTTGGCATGTTTATAGGGTCGAGGGGGAATTAGGTGTTTCAAAGGTCGTGGAGGTAATTGGTAAAGTTTATTGGGTCTGCCGAGTAAAAATCCCTATAAATAATTATATATTCATTTTTAAAACATTTTATTAAGGCATTTTAAATCAAATTTGTCTTGCTATGTCAACTTTGAAAGATTATTCCCTTATTATCTCTCAAAGTAAGTGATATACTTACTGTTATATCTCAAGCAAGATCTGGGATCTCCTCTCTATTTTTATCACATCACAATAATATGAGAACTTGTGACTCGAATAAAGAGAAGCGGGAACACATTCCGCCTTACAAGTCCAACTTGAATTTCCCAATTCAGTCTTTAACACCCGAGCCCACCACCCCTAAGATGATGTTGACCTGTTGCTAATTGAACCAACCGTCAACTGGCTTAATACTCACTATACGCAATTCAATATCGTCCTAATAATATGAGGACTCGATATTGGGGTCACTACGTATGCGGCCTTACTCTTTCGAGAAGCAAAGAACCCGATCCAAATAATTGTATATAGGATCTGTCACTTCGAACAGGCGTCTCCTATATACAACTTTTGGCAATGAAATTCTTTGCCTTGACGGGAGACCATGGATGTCACTTATGTGATCCTCCACCTCATATTCAAATTGTAATTAATTATCGTGAATCATATTCACATAATTAATTCTTCCAAGGTAAATACACATCTATTCATAATAGAGTGCTTTTAATAGGATATAATTAATTTAATCACATTAAATTAATTATCAATCCAATTTTCAATCAACAAACTTGATTATTACTTGAATAGTAGGTATAATCTCAAAGTACGTATTATTCGAATTTTAATAATTAGAAAAATACACTTTGATTTCTCCGGTATTATCGAGTCACTACCCGCTGTCATGGTCAGTACCGACGAGAGTGGTATAGACCACATACGTTGCAACCCGCTACCCCAATACTAGATACCATATCCACCTTAGGAAAGGATAATGCCAGATAGATCATCATGTACTTTGAGATGCTCATCGGTCATTCAACTGAAATTATACCATATGATATACCAAAAAATAATTTTGATTATATTATAAGGAGATTTGCTAAACAAATCCCCAATCCTATTCAAGCAAGAGGGTTTTGCATGTAAAAGTTGTCCTATAACTATTGTAGGATAAACTAGGTTTTTGTATGCAAACAATGTTTGTTGATGATTTCATATCAATGTCATTCAAGGAGATGATTATCATATTTAAATATTTCACTAATATCAATAATCATTTCAGAAAATTAACAGTTAATTTTCATCAATTTATTTGAATGACTATCACAAGATTCATGATCAAGTTTGTCAATTTCCAGCAGTGATCCCTACTCACTAAAATTAACTTATCTTGATCAATTTAAATACAAAATTCGCAAAATCAGTTTCCTAAGATTGCCTATTTGATTTATGACAGAAGCAAAGTGATATTTCATGCATTTCAAGGTGCATCAAAATAGTAATTAACTCATTAATCACGTTCAGATTTGTCGTCCCGTAACAGTGAATACATGCTTATTCAAAAGGCCATATCTTGAGCAAATAAAATCCAAATTACCTAAACTTAGATCCTATGGTTTCCTTATTTAATGGAGAACAAAATTCAATTGAATATTTCATGTTTAAACGATTTAAACAGTGCCGAAAAAATCCAATTAGACAGAGGTGCGAAAATTGAAATGCGACAAAACTTTCGCAGCCCTTTCAAAGCCAAGTCGTCCTAGGTTCATGGATCGTATCCAAAACCTTTTCCAACCTAAGGCTCTGATACCACTTGAAGGATATGGAGAATCCTCAAGTGCATCATAGAAGCGTGATGATCGCATCTCATGCGATCGGGGCGACTAGTTTCACTAGTCGTAAGGTGCAGCGGAATTTAAAAAAATTTAAATCATATGATGAAACCACATGATCACAAGAACATTTCTTGGATCGTTTCATCTAACCACAAAGTATTAGAAATACCTCTCGAAGCATAGTTGTGATCACAAGATCTCTAAATCAAGAGATCATCCTGCCTCAAGTCCGATCTACGAAGACAGCACTTGCGGGCGCGATGATGAGACGCGAGCCTCCCGCAATCCTTGATGAAGTTCCAAGCCTTGAACCTCCTGATTTCATCTAACGAAATCCGACGTCTCCTTCTAGAGAAAGCAGCCCTAAAGAAGATGGAGATCCTCGAGCAGTCGATGCGAAGGCGAGAAGCTATCTCTCAATGCACAAGGCGAACGGCCACCTTAGAGAGAGAGAGGGACGGTGAGAATGAGAGAGAGAGAGAGAAGGAGAGACGTGCTCTATGATGTATCCTTAAAGGGCTAGGGATTCCCTCCTTATATATTAGTTTGGGATCCAATGGATCTCAATCCATGGCATACATAGAATCAATGGCAAGATTGATCTATGTATCAATCAACGGCCATGATGATTGTTGGTCAAAAAACCAACAACATTAATTTATATCAAATCAAATATATGTTGCATTATCATCAACATAATTTAATTTAACATAAATCAATTATCAAGAGATAACAAGATAACAAAAAGGAGGACAATAAATCACCTCCCTAAAATTAGGGGGCGTCACCTATGACTAGGTCATTGGTGACGCCACCTTATTTTGGTGGTGATAATCTCCTCTTTATTTTTATCCTATTCTTTCTTAATAAATTGCAATAATTTTTATTGAAAAAATATCCATCAAATTAATTCCAAATTAATTAGTGAATATTTCAATCATGCCAATAAAAAAAATTGAATCATATTCACAACCCAAACTAAACTGTAAATTATATTTCCAATTAATTGCTTAATGTGAATCCAATTCACATTAACAATTAACAAATGCTATTTACAAAGCTTCTCTCTTTCTAATATATTATAAATCACATTTATAATATACACAGATATTATGGATAGCACTATCCACGATCTGCTTTTTCTTGATAATTAGATCTCATTTAATTATCTTGGATAATCATTCTCACAATATGAATCTCCCTTCATATTATACTTGATAATTAAATCTCATTTAATCATCAAGACCTTCTTGCTTGGATACAAAATTCATCATAGGAATTATTCCTGAACTCCTTCAAGAATAATGTGCTTTCTCCGCAGATACTTGAAGCTAAGGACAGGGTGATTGTATTGTTCCACGTATAGTGACTAAGATTTTGAGATCTCATCTCAAATCCAGATCTCACGGACCTCCCATAGATGCTTGATTAAATCAAGTCTGTATACCTAATCTTCTCATTGCATCTGAATCTCATTCTGATCAATGTCCAACACTTGGAATAAGATCAAGTTACTTCTCTACTGAGAGGAGTCACTAAAATCCAGACCTATTTCATCACTCCCTCGGAATGGAAGCGTCATGGTTATACAATCGTTTATGATCACATCACCCTCAGGTATTCCCAATACCTGCATATCCTGCATACTGGAAGACCTATGATCAACCTGAAGATGAAGATCAATTTTACACTGTCTTCTTCAGGGTTCGATCACCAAGTTTCTCAATATTGGTCATTGGGAATCGGCATCGATCATATGCTTTCCCAAAGCATATATCATACCTTCAAATTCTTGTCATGCTTCCAAAGCACGATGACCATGCATGGAATTTGATCGGTCCCAATACCTCATGAGTGAGCTCATGTCTTCCGGTTCATAAGTGAACCTGTATGATCCCTTTGAGAGATCGTACTACTCATATGCCTTTACATGCACACCAGCTCGTCGTGTATAGACCTTGGTTAGGTCATCAACCTAATGGTCTGCCAAATGTACACACTCAGACATATAGTAACACATCTGTCTCCGGACAGAGGATGTGTGCCTATGTTGTGACAGCATTCAACATAGGACTTAGGTTATCTCGATCTCGCTAAGTCAGCCCTTTGACATAACTAATCTGACACCTTCGAATCACTATTCCCATGCAGAGGACCTGCATCAAGAGGTCGGTCAGATATCACCCTTTGTGAGAAAGGATTGCCATCTCCTACTCAGGCTGGAGATCATCTCTTAATAATCATTTGACGGTGCTTGATGAGTCCTCTATCTAACTCATTAGATATTCATTCAAACACCAGCCTCTATGATTTATTTAATGAATCAATGGCTACATGATTATCAAGACGGCCATGGTACATAACCCTAATTGTACAGAGGGACCTTATAGTGCATTCATTCATTTAATTTCAGAAAGGGAGTGAAACAATCAATAAATTTTATTGATAAAACATATTTATTACAATAACACTTATTGTAAGAATGGTTCGCCTCGGGCTCACATGGCTAACAATCTCCCACTTGCCCTTGGAACTATTCAGGAACAATCCTTAAACCCATACTCATTACATGCTGGTCGAAAACCTTCTGTGTCAGAGGTTTGGTAAGAGGTTCATCAACGTTGTCGGCAGAGGCCACCTTGGTGATGATGATATCACCACGCTTTTGGATCTCCCGAATGATGTGGTATTTCCTTTCCACGTGCTTGCTCTTTTGATGCCATCTGGGTTCCTTTGCCTAGGCAATGGCTCCCGTGTTATCGCAGAGTAACGGGATAGGAGTATCATAGGAAACTACACCAAGCTCCAAGATGAACTTGTGCAACCACACTGCAAGGAAAGAAATACAAGAAATAGAAAATATGACTTCCAAACATCCCAACAATCCATAAGGACCTACAAAAAAGCAAATGAAGAGATATTCATAGTAGAAACTATAATCATATATTTCCAAAAAAACTTTGAAAGTTTTCTTGTTAACCACTAACCACCATCCACATTAATAGAACCCATATTTACCCTAGTTAATTTGTTGGAATTAACGTTGAAATTGTTCGTTCGTCGCAGTCGAGGAAAGTCAGATTAATCAAAAATTAACCACACAAATCGATGAATCAATGAATTAATTATTGTGCGATTTTATGCATTGTTAACCTGGGAAAGCCCCAGGGTTGACTCAAGGAGGCAAAGGAACAACGTCGGGTCAACTTAGATGAATTAGATCACGATTTTCCAAGCGGATTTTTCGGTGATTTTTTATGCAGTAAAAATGCAAATGCACAAATGCGATTGAACTAGGCTATTAAGAAATCAAGTAACTTAGCTAAACTAATCTTAATGTGAAATTAATCTGATTTTGCCAAGTTATATTTTTTTCCTGGAAACCTAATCCAATGATGAATGCAAAATGTGTTTTTTTTGGAATTTTTGGAATTTAAGCTGAAACAATGAAAAATGCAAACTTTTTATGGGTTTTTATGCACTTTTTCATGCAAACAAAATGCAAAAATTATGAAAATTTTACTATAACTTAAACATGATGAAGTGAAGTACACTTTTTTTGGAAATTTCTGACAATATATGGTTTTTATGAATTTTTTAATGAACACGGAGAGATTGTTAGTATTTAATTTCTAATAAATCCATGATATCAAATTATCTAGAAAGCAATTTATCTCAAAAACAAATTTTAATGAGAAATCCAGGAGAATTGAAACTTTACAAAAATAATATTTATGGATTTAATAGAAAATCATTTACTAAAATCACTCAATAATTTATTTAAGGCAAAAGACATCCATTTTTGATGAAATTTGGATAGTAATTAAAACACATTCATACGCATCATCTCTAAATTTTTCATAATTTTGGAGAAAATGTTAAATATTCAAATGCTATTTACAATTCAAAAAAATGATGCAATTTTCAAAGATTTTTTTGGAAATAAGACGAATTTTGGCACAAGAATATAAAATATATACAACTATTTACACAGGTGTGCCTCTTTTTATTCATTTACATGGATTAAGAATTTAAAGAATTTGTAGGTTTAAGATGTTGTTTATTTTTGTAGGCATATATATACAATTTGGTAAATAATTTTAGTTATCTAATGTATATTATATTTTTAATTAATGATGCCTATATTCCTCAAACTTATTTGAAAATGATTTTTTAAACAATTTTGGAAAACTTTAGTCCAAAATAATTTTACAAATATTTTTTTTACAAGAATTTACACACATTTGAAAATCATTTTGCAAAGGTTTTTCAAACAGTATAGAAAGATTTTTCAAAATATTTTTGCAACTATTTTCCAAATTGTTTGCAAATAATTTTTTAAATAAAAAGTTATTTCACACAAAGAAAGTAATTTTTTGCAAACAGTACATTTTTACAAAGGTTGAACACATTTTTGCAAAGTATTTTCAAACAGTTTTAAAAAGGTTTTTCAAAAAGATTTTCAAACTATTTTTAAAATATTTTACAAATGTATTTTTGCCTGATTTATTACTTGGTATGTGCACAAAAAGAGCTTGAGGAAATATAAGCATCCTTTTATTATGTGAATTTAATGGTACATTTTTTTTTAATCATACAAAAGTACGGGTTATGGCTAAAGTATATACACAGTATATACGACCCCCCTATACTCATCTTGAGCAATGTCCTCATAGATCAGAGAGAAAAAGAGAAGACATAACTCGTATTGAGTATAGGAAAGTCTAAATAATAAACGAAGAAATAAAGAAACAAATGAAGGAATGAGAAGTCGATCGTCCCCCCATATACTTAGGAGTATCCTAAGTATAGCAGACTGTACACAAGGCAGGGAGGGTCAATGATGGTAATGAACAAATCACAGCTCGGTTTGTCTCCCCCTATACTTAGGGTGAGATATCCCTAAATATAGATAAGAAGAGGAGACAGGGGAGAGGATCAAAGAATGAAATAAATCGGAGTGTACATGCCCTATACTTAGGATAAAGTGCGTCCTAAGTATAGAAGCTTCACATGAAGGGGTGATACACACACATATTTTTTAATAGAAAATGAAAACTGAAAACAAAAATAAGAAAAGAAGAAAATAAAGGAATAAAGGAAAAGTTTTTGAGTTGCATTATCTGAATCTGTTGGTGTAGCTACTGTTGTGGATGTATCATCAGAGCGCAATACTTGTATAGAGTCGACAACGGCCAAGAAAGTGTCATGCTAGAGGTAAGGTTTCAGTAGTTGACTGTTGACAAATGATTGTGCGTCAAGAGACAATTCTGACATTGCAATGATGCCATTGTCACGTACTTCTCGAACTTAAAATGGCCATGTCCATTTGCTTTTCAATTTTCTCGGGAAAATCTTAAACATTGCATCGAATAACCACACTTTCTGTCCAATCTCGAAGGTCTTTTGTCTGATGTGCCGGTCATGCCGGTGTTTTACCTTCTCCTTGTACATCAATGTGTTATCATATGCATAGTCTCGAAATTCCATGAGTCTGTCCAGATCTTCTTTCCTCTTCCGACCACCTTTTTGTGAGTCCAAATTACAGATATTAGTCGCCCATAATGATTTATGAATTAGCTCCATGGGCAGGTGGCATGTCTTACAATACACAAGGCGATAGGGCAACATGCCCAATGAAGACTTGTAAGCGGTTTGATACATGCCCAAAGGACTAAGTTCGAAAGCTGGGACCAATTTTTCTTGTCCGGCTTGACAAGCTTCTGAAGTATCGTCTTGATTTATCTGTTAGATAATTCTGCCATACCATTGGTCTGAGGATGGTAAGGAGATGCACCTCGGTACTTGATGTCGTACTCCTTCGTTAGTTTCTTGACTTCTCTATTGATGAAGTTATTATCCCCATCTGATATTAGTATCTTCGAAATCTCGAACCACGAGATGATGTCCTGTTTTAGA
The DNA here is from genome assembly GCA_037367405.1 of Ottelia alismoides. Lineage (NCBI taxonomy): Eukaryota > Viridiplantae > Streptophyta > Magnoliopsida > Alismatales > Hydrocharitaceae > Ottelia > Ottelia alismoides. The sequence goes on along the minus strand of JAZKJV010011120.1, from coordinate 609,668 downwards.
AAGCAACAAACTGTATGATTGTCTACGGCTCGATCAGGGATAGCTTCAACCTAGTGACTAACATAATCAACGGCAAGAATGATGTGCTCATATCCCTGACTATTTAGGAAAGGTCCCATGAAATAGATCCCCCAAGAATCGAATACATCAACAATCTGGATGATCTTCAGGGGCATGGAATCTTTGGTTATAAGGATTCCTTTCAATCACTGACAACCAGTACATCTCTTGACAAATGTTGTTGCATCCTTAAATAGTGTGGGCCGCCAGAGGCTACACTACAATACTTTCATTGTTTTTTCTCTCCAGAGTGGTTTCCACCAGATTTGAGAGAGTGACAATGCTCGAGCACACTATGTTGCTCCGCCTGGGGAATGCACCTGTGCCCAATACAATCCGCTCTGAATAAGAGAGGATCTTCCCATTAGTAGAAATGGTTCATCGATAAGAATTTGTCCTTCCAAATCTTTGTCCATTCTTGTGGAACTATGTCTGAAGTGAGGTAGTTGACAATATCAGCATACCAAGGGAGTGAATCCATTGCCAGAATTGACTCATCGGGAAAGGTGTCTATGATAGGTGCACTTCTCAGTGGAGGATCTTGCGTCTCTATTCTGCAGATGTGGTCTGCTACCACATTCTGAACTCCAGGCTTGTCCTTGATTGCCAAATCGAATTCCTAGAGGAGAAGGATCCATCTGATCAGTCTGGGCATGGCATCCTTCTTCAGTTGTAGGTATCTGATAGCAGAGTGGTCGGTGTAAATCCTGACTTTTGATCCGAGTAAATAGGACATGAACCTCTTGAGGGAGAATACCATAGTCAGCAGTTATTTCTATCATACAGTATAGTTTCTCTGAGCTTCATCTAATGTTTCGCTGGCATAATGAATGGCATAGGGTGCCTTGACAGCCCCAACTGTAAAATCTAACGCGTTTGTCATGATCTCAAAGGGAAGAGACCAATCCAGCAGCTGTGGGACTGGAGCTTGAGTGATTAGCTCCTTTAGTTAATTGAATGAAAGGAGAACTTGTTGATCCACATAAACTCAGTCTCCTTGCATAGTAGTTCTGTAAAGAGGTCGAGCAATGCGGCTGAAATCACGGATGAATCTTCTGTAGAATCCCACATGCCCCAGGAATGACCTCGCATTCTTAATTGTCTCATGTGGCTCAAGATTGCTAATTACATCCACCTTTGTCGGGTCAACTTCCATGTCACGCTTGGAAACAGCGTGACCCAGCACAATCCCTTCTGTGACCATGAAGTGGCTCTTTTCCCATGATAATACAAGATTGTCTTCACTATATTTCTGAAAGTACTTTGTCCAGATGCTCAAGATAAGAATCGAAGCTATCACCATAGATGGAGAAGTCGTCCATAAACACCTCGAGAAAACTGCCTATCATCTCGGTGAAAACTGCAAGCATGCATCTCTGGAATGTTGTTGGTGTGTTGCACAGTTGTTGAGCGATGATCTTTGGGGTTTTAAATCAAGATATGAAAATAAGTGCACAATGGTCGTTGCAACCCAAATATCCCGCAACAAACATTTTTTTTCTTCTCAAGCTACAAAATTAATTACAAGAATAATGAAGCGAGAGGAATTTTTGCTACGTATTTACCTGTATAGCAATAGGATCGAACTCAGGGAGGCTACAATTCCCAAGGGTTATTCAAATAATCGAAAATCAATTAAAAGAAAAAGGGAACCTCAAATGCAAACTATCTTGATTTTTTTGTAATTTTTTTGTTTTTAAATTTTTAAATTTTTTATTTCTAATTTTTTATTTTCTGATTTTCAGATTTTTAATGATTTTAATTTTTTCAATTATTTTTTATTTTCAAAAATAAGGAACAATATGCACAAGGAAAGAAATATGCACACCACATTCTTTTTGTATGTTTTAAAATAGTCAAAAATGTCCAAAAAATTATAGAGGAAATATTTTTGGGTTTTAAAAGCTTTGAAATATTTTTGGGAATTTTTTGAGAATTTTCTGATGTTTTTTATTTTTCTAAAAATCAAACAGTGGCAAAATGATAAACAGTGCACAACCTGAAGTAATTTGCAACTTAAAATAATTTAAGTATGCAAAACTCCTGGAGATTATTTTATGCTAAAATATAGACAAATATCTACAAGCAGGAAGTGAAATCACGATAATTGGATTTTGTGGAATTTTCTATGATTTTTCTAAGATTTTTGATATTTCCAATTTTTTGGGTTTTGAAAAGAATTAATGCATGAAAAGTGGACACGAATTAAAAGACGATAAAATAAACCTAATCTAATTCTTTTGGAATTTTTTAAGAAATATTTGAATTTTTAGGGTTTTTCAAATTTCAGACGGAGAAAAAGACACTATTTTTTATTTTTTAATGATATCAAATGATGATAAAATGCAATGAAAAATTTATACAATGATCAAGCACACAACAGGATCCTACACAAATGTTTATAGAATTTTCAGAGCAATAAAAACATTTATTTCAATGAAAAGAAACATGCAAAATAGAGTCTGGAAAAGAAGGATAGAAATGCAAATGTTTATTGTTCTTACAAAATAAATAACATGAAATAAACATAGGGCAAAAAGTGCAATTTACCTAGTTACGTGTGCTACGCACGTGACTTGAATTTGGAGAGGGCTTCTTTGCAAGTTGTTTAGAATGTCAGGGGAGAAGTTATAATTTGCTCCAAAATAATAGGGTTTCTAGCAGAGATCGTTCATTCTTGATCTTCAAAAGCGTTATTCTCCTTCTTCTTTCTTGCAAAGGGGTTGCCGCCCCTTTCTTCAGATTGGTAGGGCTGGCGACAGGCGGAGCAAGGGGCGTGGTTGTGGCTGGAGATGACAAAGGGGAATGCTCCTGCAGAGGCGGCGAAGTCGGTGCAATGTGGGCGAATTGGTTGGCACGCAAGGAGCTCGTCGGCGGTGGTTGCAGAAGGTCAGTGAAGAGCAGACTTCTTCTTTGTACTGGGGAGGATTGGCGGAGACAGGTGCAGGTCCGCCCCAGATGGCGGTCGATGATGGTTGGACTGCTGGAGAGCTCTACAGGAGGATTTGATGGAGTGCTCTGCTTCGAGGGCGGCGGTTGGTGACGGTCCTCCTCTCTAGATGGAGAAGCAGGATGGCGGTAGAGGTGCTCTCCTCTGCGCGGGTCGGGTGCGGCGGATGCGTCCAGCACGTAGTGGCGTTGGCGGGTGGTGGATGGTAGCGGGCACTGCCTGCGGGCTGGAGAGGCAGCGCCTACCGTGCTGCTTTCTTTTTTTATTTTATTTTCTTGGTAAACACAGACACAGTAGAAAAAACTATTTTTTTTATTTTTATTTTTTTGTAAAAACAGAAATGGTTGAAACTATTTTTTAAAAAAATATTTGATCCTGCAAAACAAGTGTTAGAAAGAAAGAACAATATATTTTTTATTTATTTATTTATTTATTTTATTTTGAAATAGAAGTGGACTCAAACACGATGCATCATCTCTGCTTATTTAAATAATAAAAAAATTGAAAAGATGTGAATAGGAATCCGGTGAAATGGAAGAATCGAATCCGGATTCTCTGGCCACCGTGCATGGCCGGAGTTGAGAGATCGTGGGGATAGAATGTGAACGTGGAGAGATCGAGAAAATGAGATGAAAAATAGGAATAGAAGGTGGATCAAATCATGATGGGAATTATAAGTTCTATAAAAAAATGCAAAAAAAATAAAACTACGATTAACCTAGGTTAAAAATAAGAAAAAGAAAGATGGATCTCACCTTAGGAGCGGAAAAGATCGTTATCGTCTCGACAAAGGCCGACTCGTTGTCACTGGAGGGCTCGGAGACTAGGCACCTCCCTGCGACAAGATAGCTATTGGAGAATAGGATCCTCTCATCAAAGATTAAAGAAGTTGAAATGAGGGAGAGGGAGCCATATTAATAGATAAAGAATGGAGTTTGAATTTTTTGAAATTTTGAATGAAGATAAGAGATAAGAGAAAAAATTTGAAGCGAGATAAAGTTAAAATTACTTATAAAAATTAATTATTTACTTATAAAAATTAATTATAATTTTTTTTATTTTCGGCACTTTATTATATTGAATAATAATGTTATTTGTTTTATTTTTTTGTGGTGGTTATTTAAGAATATCAACTATATATATATACTATATGCATATGGTACATTATATACATAGTCAAATAAGAAAATTACTTTAGTTTTTTTGTTTTAAAATTTTTATTTTTTTTATTTTTATTTTAGATAATATTTACAAATATTTACAAATACAATATGTACAAATAAATGGTAAAATTGCACAAACCACCCCCAGAAAACTGACTTTTCAACCATAACTCCAAAAAGTATGAAATCACAGCCATTTTAAAGATAATTTTATTTCGAATACATTGTAAATGAATTTGATTCAATTTGAGTTCATATGGAGCCGAGATTTGTCTTTCAATTATCGCTTAATGGCTTCTTCTAGATGTGGTTACTTTTATTATGTATATGATTATATTTTGCAAACATTTTTATTTACAACTTTTGTTTTGAACATTATTTAGTTTAAGGTCAATTTATGTACAAATAAAATAGTACAAGTATACAAATATATACGATACATTTTTTTGGATTTTCTTATTAAGGACCGTATCTCCCCCTACTTTATTCCTGGTCGATCAGGTCATGTCTTGACCTGCTCTCGGTGTTTGGGTCAGCATGTATCTATTACATATATGCAGTCCTCTCTTCTTCTTCTTTCTTTTCTTTATTTTTTCTTTCTTTCTTTCTTTCTTTCTTTATTTTAGGTTAAAATAGTAATAAGTGTACAATATTTACACACAGAAGCAAGTTAGTAAGAATATGGAGTTAGTATTATATACAAGTATTTTATAAGGGATTTTAAGCTAAAATAAATGAATAAAGATGATGAAATGTAGATTCATCATCCTCCTATGCTTTACCTTTGCTAGTCCCTTAGCAAACACTTATTTGAAAGAATAAGTGAATAACAAGAAAAAGAAAGGAAAAATAAAGAAATTAGGACAATATTGATAGTAAACTTATCTTCATAAAATTGTAGTATGGATCTCTATCAGACCTTTGGATTATTTGTGCGGCGAACCTTAATGGGAAATGGATTTAAAACCTAACAGCCTCTAAGTTCTACAGGACTCCTATTCAGGTCTCCTCAACAGTCAGATCAGAACAAGTCTACATACACAAATTCTTATGACTATGAATATTTACTTGTACGATGTAAGTGAAATATAGCTCCCATCTTAAAAGTAGCAAAGAAACAACCTCCCTCAACAAGGTAACTCTAGTCCCATGATCTAGCAACTCTTTCCTCGAGGAGCGGGGATATTCCCTTCTAAGTTCAAGTACAACCAGCTCAAGAAGAGGAGATGGAGAAAAGAATGGACGGTAACTAGTGTAGCCACCTATCCTTGGATGCATGACCAGTGTAGCCAAGTCATCCAACTGCAAGCTTACAAAAAATTGTCTTTGAAGCTCTTATTAATATTTTTTTCTTTATCCTTGTATATGCCCTCTGGCAGGCATTTTACTTTTCAATCAGGAATGTCCACTTTGGAGATTTTGTATTTTCCTTTCCTTTTTTTCTTGAAAATATATACAAGGTGCATCATGTACATAAGGAGTTTTTCCTCTTGAGCTAGTAGACTATCCTCTTTTGAAGCATTATTGCAACCCCACATCATCCTGTCTTTACATCTCAATGCTACTAGATCAGGTTGAGATGCACAACCCTCCCTAGAGGAAAACGAGAGGTTCCACTAGAAGTACTACCCTCGTATGGTACTCCAAGACAATAGATTCTGCCTCCTCACTACCTCCTCCATGAACAGCTACATGTAGAGTGTTTGTCCAAGATAAGCCACGATCTGAAAGAATCATGTGTGTGTTGTTAAATATTCTACTTAGACTAATAAAGTGACATGTAAACATAGTCTTATGGACTCAAAGAATTAAGTCATGAGGACCTGAAAAGTCTTAACTCAAGTTCTTATAAGGTTCCTCTGAAATTAAGGGATTAAGCCCCAACTAAGCTCCATTTCTTCAATTTTATTCCAGACTTAGTTTAAATGCCAATACTATCCTGAAAAATGCACATGCAAATGTAAGAAATATGTACAATGCAAAAATAAAGAAATTTTTTTTGAAATAATTTTCTAATTTGTAAACTTTTTATGGATTTTTTGGAAAAGAAAGGAAAAATGATGCACGTATGAAAAATTTTAATTATGCAACTTTTTATAGATTTTTGCTTTTGTAGTTTTTTTTAGGGTATTTTTTTCAAAAAGGAAAAAGGGTTAGTAAAATATATACAAGTACATACAATGATTTTTTTTGTTTTTGTTTGTTTTTTGTTTTTTATTTTTTTTCTTCTTTTATTCTTTTTTTGTTTGTTTTGTTTTTTTATTTTTTTTATTTTTTTAAGGTGATCAAAGTCTATATACATACGTGGATTTTACGAATTTATATACATATCCCAAAATAAACATATTTAAAAGTACGAGTTATGCCTAAAATATATATACAATATATACGACACACCCCTATTCTTAGCTCGAACTATGCCCTCATAGTGATCAGAGAGCGGCAAAGGAAGACATAACTCATTCTAAGTACAGAAAAGTGAAAAGACTCCTATGCTACAATGACTCAAAGTGAAGATGAAAAGAATAGAAGTCGGTGATCCCCCTATATTTAGGATCAAGTAATCCTAAGTATAGAAGACTGTACAAAAGGGGAAAACCAATGCAGAGAATGTACGGACTCAACAGAAAAACACAAAAAAGATGATACGAACAACATCACCCCCCCCCATACTTAAGGTAGAGTATCCCTAAGTCTAGGCAACAACAGGAGTGATGAACAGGACGAATATGAAGAACACAAAAGATTCACTCCCCCATACTTAGGATAAAGCGCATCCTAAGTATAGCATATATACAAACAAAAAAGGGGTGAACGATAAAACGAAAGAAGAAAGAATAAAACGGAAGGATATAGAAAAGGTTGTCAGCTCATGTATCAGACGCAGAAGATGGAATCAAATATCATCATCTGATACCACAGATACAGAATTAACGACGGATAGGAATATATCATGATCTAGATATGGCTTCAGCAACTGTTCGTTCACAACAAATGGTTGTGCGTCAGATGACAACCCAGATATGACAATACTCCCATTGTCATGCACAGCTCTCACGATGAACGGTCCTGACCATTTGCTTTTCAATTTTTCTGGAAACATCTTCAACTTAGCATCAAATAACCAAACTTTCTGATCAGGAGAGAAAGTCTTCCTTCGAATGTGTTTATCATGCCAGCGCTTGACTTTCTCTGTAAACATGAGTGAGTTATCATATGAAAAGTCTCGGAATTCCAATAATCTATTCAAATCCAACTTCCTATTCTTCCCTACCTTCTCATAATCAAGATTGCATACACGAAGTACCCGTAATGATTTGTGAATTAATTCCACTGGCAGGTGGTAAGGCTTTCCATACACCAATCTATAGGGAGACATACCCAAAGGAGACTTGTACGTCGTCTGATAAGCCCATAGAATCGAATCAAGCATATGGGACCAGTTCTTCCTGTCTTGACGTACAAGTTTTTGCAATATCGTCTTGATCTCCCTATTTGAAATTTCTGCCAAGCCATAAGTCTGAGGGTGGTAAGGGAACGCAACTCTGTGCTCAGTGGTGTACTCCTTCACAAGCTTCTTTGCTTCTCTTTAATTAAATTGTTTCCCCCATCTAAAATCAGTATTTTGATAATTCCGAACCATGTAATAATTTTGTCCTTGAGAAAGGAACACATTGTATGACTATCTGCGGCTCGGGTGGGTATAGCCTCCACCCATCGACTAACATAATCCACGGTGAGCAGGATGTACTGAAATCCCTGACTGACAGGAAATGGTCCCGTGAAGTATATGCCCCAAGCATCAAAAACATCATAAATCTGTGTATATCTTAGGGGCATGGTATCTTTGGAACCAACTTTTCCTCCCATTTTCTGACAGTCGGTACAACCTCGAACATACTCTGTAGCATCCTTAAACAATGTGGGCCACCATAGGCCACTCTGTAGAACCTTTGTTGTCGTGTGTTTCCCCGAATGATGCCCACCAAGTTCTAGTTTATGACAATGCTCAAGTACACCGGTGTGTTCCTCCTGAGGAATGCACCTTCTCCAGATACAATCCACACCCTCGCGAAACAGGTATGGATCTCCCCATTAGTAATAATGAATCTCTGACAGAAATCTGCCTATCTTGTACTTCAGCCAATCTTGTGGAACTTTCTTGGAGACAAGATAGTTCACAATATCAGCATACCATGGGAGTGAGTCCACGGACAAAATGGCTTCATCTGGAAAGATTTCGGAAATAGGGATCATGTTCTGCTTAAAGGCCTCTGCATATGTGATACGGGAAAGGTGATTTGCCACAACATATTTTACTACAGGTTTATCTCGAATCTCTAAATCAAATTCCTGGAGAAGAAGGATCCATCTGATAAGGCGTGGTTCGGCATCCTTCTTTGCCTGCAAGTATCGTATGGCAGTGTGATTCGTGTATGCAATAACATGGGAACCGATGAGGTAAGATCTGAACTTCTCTAGCCCAAACACAACTGTTAACATCTCTTTCTCTCTAATTATATAATTTTGTTGTGCTTCATCCAGAGTCTTGCTAGCATAGTGTATAGCAAATGGTATCCCATCCCTTCTCTCTCCTAGAACGGCTCCAACTACGAAATCCGAGGCGTCTGAGTCTTCTCATCGACAATATACTCACTCTCCTTACATAAAATCCCAGTCAAAGGTCTGGCGATCTTACTGAAGTCCTTTATGAATCGCCTATAGAATCCTACATGTCCTAGAAATCACCTCAACTGCTTCAAGTTCTGTGGTGGCTCTAACTTGGAAATCACATCAATCTTAGTCGAGTCAACCTCCATACCATGTTCGTAGATGACATGGCCTAATACAATCCCATTAGTCACCATAAAGTGACTCTTATCCCACGAGAGCACTAGTTTTACCTCACAGCAACGTTTTAAGAACTTGGTCTAAATAAGAAAGACATATGTCGAAACTATCCTCGTAGATCGAGAAATCGTCCATGAAGATTTCAAGAAAATTACCCACCATGTCGGCAAAAACGGTCAACATACACCTTTGAAATGTAGCATGGGTGTTACACAATCCAAAGGGCATCTGTCTAAAGGCGTAGGTGCCAAACGAACAAGTGAAAGTATTTTTCTCCTGATCCTCAAGAGCGATAGTAGCTTGGTTGTACCCAGAGTACCTATCCAAGAAGCAAAAGAACTCTTTCCATACCAACCTCTCAAAAATCTGATCAATAAAGGGCACCGGAAAGTGACCCTTCTTGGTAGTTGAGTTCAGGCTCGGTAATCTACACAAACATGCCATGAAGTAGGTACCCAGGTCAAAATCTCCTCACCACGGTCATTCTTTACGATTGTAATCCCTGATTTCTTTGGGACCACATGTAAAGGGCTGATCCACTTGGAATCTGAAATGGGATATATAAAGCCAGCATCACACCATTTTCTGATCTCCTTCATGACAACCTCCCTTAGATTTGGATTTAGACGGCGCTGACATTCACG